>APFE030219807.1:113588-126704 GCA_000404065.3 Pinus taeda
GGACTTGGTGAGCTTGGCTCTCCTTGGTCTTCCGAAGAGTTGGCATTCCTATCAGGACTCTGTCAATGGTCGGGAGAAGTTGCCAGGATGGGAAATAGGCCAAAATGGGGAATTTTTTTCTTCAGCAGTCAGTTTTGCCTCAAAGGGAAGAAACGGGGCGATTTAGCAGCTAAAAGAGTATCAAAAGTAGAAAGAAGCCAAAACTCATGTCAAAGTGTATCAGTGTTGCGGAAAAGTGTTTCAGTGAAGATTTTCTCAGTGCTCGAAACTGATAAAACATTAAAGAGCCCCCAGCAAGTCAAAGAAATAGTAAAGGCCATTTAAAGCCTCTCAAATCATAGTTACTGCACATCAAAGTCACATGAGATTAGTGGACCGAAGCTCAAAACATAGTTATTGCAGAAGCATTGTATCGAGCCACCAAGGACACCATATTAACTCATTTTGATTCAGCTGCCTCCGGCACAACTCAATAGATATTTACTTGCATTTAACTTCAGCACAAGTTTAGGTTTAAAAAGCTTTTCCTGCAGACCTGTTTAGGTCGGCTGTAATAAATACTCTTAGATATTTTCACTATAAAGACAACCTTGAAAAATGGAATAGGGGTGGTTGTTAGTTGGCTGATTCGATCCAGGAGAGACTCGCACTGTATATCTGATAGTTTCTATAACCAAAGACTGCTCACAAGCTTGGAGAATGGATTGTTTGCTGTGCTTAATGGTTGAAGAGTGACTGTGGAATTCTCGTGCTATTACATGACTCAATAAGTGCTTCTACATCTGTTTTTCATTCATAAATCACCATCTAAACAATAGAAAGAAAGATTAGCTTAGAACTTGTTTAAACTGCACTCTATGCTCAGTTTCTGCTATTTCCTTATGTTTTCATATGTTTTAGGCATAAATATGGATTCCACATGGCTCATATTTGCCCTAATTCACCTATGTATAACAGTTATCCAGGATTTTTAACTGCCCCTAGATAGAGCTCATTCACCTTCCCTCTGTTAAGCTGAGTGAGAGATTCTTAATTGCCTCTCATTCCTTAGATTTCATTTCATCTCTTTTAGCTTGAAGGTTGTTTTATGTGTAGCTACCTTGCTCCATTTTCCTCTTGTGACCAAGAAAACACACCAGCAGTCCTACTCCTTGACTCCATGCCCAATGGTTTGAACTTCTCACACTATGCATGCCTCTCTTTTTGAAAGCATCATCCTTCCTACCACCAAACACAAAACCCTTTGAACCCAATAACTAGCCTAAAATCATCATCAACAAAATCATTAAGAGAGAGCCCTCTTTGATTGTAGGTAGGCTAGAACCTGCAGTCCAAAGATTGGTTTGTGGTTACCTCGGCCGTATCCCTTCAGGAGCTTAGGGACAACCTGAGTGTTAACACGCAACACCTTCCTGGTCCCATTCCACCTGGACTTCGTCTATGCCCCTAAAATCCAGTGCGCGCCATCCCTACATTTTTATCGAGGGCTCACATTTCAGTTTGAACTCTGTGTTCAGGAGTCTGATCCATCATCAGTTCATAACTTCTAAAGGTGCATTCACCATGGCCGACTGACTTGCAGGAATTATAGAACAACTGCTAGGACATTTGTGTATGCTTTTGTAATAGGTAACAGTTATATGTAATGTGCCTCCCTCCTATCTGACAAATCACGCACCATAATGTAAGGGCCACGCTCAGTCCTGCTTGTGCCTCTAGTCTCAATGGCATCGACCCTCGTCCTGCTAGGTAGTTCACTAAGACTGGACAATGGTCCTTGTCATGCCCCCGGTATTTGCATTTTATGCACCATATCTCCTCGTGCGCCTTTGGGCTAGTTTTCTTGTCCTATTTCAAACTCTGCATTTCCATACACAAGATTTTTAGTTGAGCGTGGATTTGTTGGACTCCCCGGCCAAGATCTTGTATTGGGGTTTCATGCAGTCTCATTGCAATCTCCAAAGCTTCGGCCTAGGTCGATAACTTCTGTTGTAACAACGTTGTACTTAGACACGGCGTTAGTGATGCTACAAACCATGCACAGTGCTATCCATCAATCAAGGTCATGTTGGCTTCGTGAATCATGCCCTTTAGTCTCCGATCTAGTTCCCAGGGGGTCTCACCTGGAAGCATTACAATTTCCTTAAATCCAATAATCAACCGTGTCTCTGATTTTGGCTTGCTAAATTCCCTGTTCAATGCAGCTTGGATATCTGCGACCCCCGTGTTTGGATTTTCATTAGAGTGCTAAATGTACCATGTCAGTGTGTGGTCCTGCAACGTGCTTACTAGTGTTGTCTTCTTTATGTTATCATCCGCGACTCCTTGCGCTTCCCATACAGCCTTTACCACGAACCAAAATTGGTCCGGATCTTCGTTCCCTACTCCTTTGAACACCAAAAAATTTATTGTGCTCACCATATTGAACTGTGGTGGTGGCGAAGGTGGTGTGGGGGGAGATGGAGGTGAATATGGTGAGACTGATGGTGGTGTAGGTGGAGGTGGTATGCATGAATTTTCTGCCTTATTATATTGATTGCACTTCTTGGTGAAACTTTTGTGAGCTCTTCCTCGCTTTCTCATGAGGCGAAATCAAGGGGCTATTTTCTATCTCTATGCTACCTTCATTTCTATAGATCCTGCCACTTCGCATAGCCCCAAACATCAATTTATTTGCATAACTCACCTTTCACACAGTAACATTTTAATCCAAGTGTTCAAAGATTTAATTTACTTACCTTGCGGTCCTTTGACGAAGCATCATTCTGCCTTGTTGTAGCTGACTGAAGTATCTACCGCAAACTCGATGATAAACCCTCCTATAATTCGATCAATCCAATGGTCCAAAATGCACATGATCTTATCTTCCAATGCTTCTAGTCTGGGCACCAACTCTGGACTCCACACAATCGGTTTGTCGAGTCTAGATCTTCCTTGACTGTCTGCTAGCTTCGCGATCCACTTATACAACTAAGAGGGGAAGTATGCAAAGAAAATTTCATGGATTTATGTATATAAGTAGCACTCTAACCACTGTTCCTTCGATACTTGCAGATTCCTATTTTCTTGCGCCACGAAATTGTGAATCTTTTTGTCCAACCACCCTTCAATTTCTTTCTTTGTTGGATTCTAGTGACATGACATCAGATATCTGTTATGCAGATATCAGTCATGGCAATGGAACCATTTGTTGGCTTGTTGGGGCCTAATGCAGGTTCAAATGTGATTTATCCAAACAAATCCCAGTACTATTGGCCCTTTCGGCAACAGTCCGTGGAGTGTGGATTGAGGTCTCACCCGAAGTAGTATGGGAGGGTGCTAGAACCAGGTTTCCACTCCCTGGAGATGTCTAATGAGTTCAAGTGGTCCGCGATTCAACCCTGTGCGCACGTCGCTATGTGCACTTACCCATACCTCGCAACTTGAGATGCTACCTTCGAACAACCCTACTTGGGGGCTGAATGCTGTTATTACCCAAGTCCTTACTAGTATTCCATTGTTAGTTGATTTACTTAGCTTACTTTCCTATGTTAAGTTATACTTTGCAATATAAATCATTCATATGAGTGAGCACAATAAATAAACAATATAATTGCAATTTATATCCAACATGTAATAACTCAAGAACAGATACACAGAATTTGGATAAAACTTTTCTTTATTATTCTCTTCTTCGATTACACACTCGACTCCACCCTGCACACCCAGTTGCAGACAAATAGGCCTATGCACACTCAGATATAGAGCCTTCTCCTACTCTATGATCCAAAGACACACTTGGACACTTACGACCCAATCCCTTAGACTTGTTATCTATTCCATACTTCACTCTCACTACCTATCTTTTACACTTAAAGCCTCACTCTATTTATACAACATTACATTACAAACTAGTGTGAACAACCCTATGACTCTAACATACCTCCACGCCTGCAATTCGTGGGGCTTTGAAACATCATTCGGTAAAAACATGGGCTTTGAGCCCCAAAACGTGCCTCGTGGGGATTCCATGCCCAGCAAAAACCATGATGCCTATGCTACTGAGAAGCTTGTCAACAACTGATATACCTAGAGATAGAGTGGAAATTCACCACAAGCAAATGTCAACTTAGGAACACAAATCACTTCAAGGATCAATCATGCAACAAACAAGGCAATCTATTGGGCAAGATTTTGCAGTTGTGACTCTTAGTGGTGAGGGATTGTCAACTAGATATGTGTACTGTGTAATCTAGACTGCCATGAGAGGTATTGATGGCTGGAAATGCACAGAGCACAGTCCAGTAGGGATTTATTTGGACTAGAACTATGCAATGATTAGTTCAATCCTGTTGATGCTGGCTGGGACTGCCCATTGCACAATCCCAGTGGTAAAAACTAGGGACAATCTCTTGGAACTATGCACAGAATAGATGGAGCTAGTCACTGGCAACCTCTGCGCAATTCCTGGAGTCAAGGTAAAGCCATAAGTTCCAAAAATGAGTAATGCATGTTGAGAAGATCTAGATCTCGGCCAAAGTAGCCCAGATATGCTAAAGGGAAACTAGAAAATTAGTAGGTATGAATGCATGAGTAAAGGATGGTTTAGATATGAGTGGATGGTCATGCATGCAATCAAAGGAAGTGCAGAAATAAGTCAAATAGATGAAAAACGAAGTTGGTGGGGAGATACGCTGCAACGATGATCATTAGTGAAAAACAAGGTTATGCATGTGACACTTAAGAAAGCCAATGAAAAACTCGAAACAACACTTCTACAAGTTAAAAAAAAAAAAAAAAAACTAAAACGCCAGTAGTTGTTCAATAAAACATGCAGAAGAACACTCACACAAGACAAAGAAACAAAAATGATAGAAAAAGTAGCAAAATACTTGAAAACTAAAACTTACTCGAAAAAGTTGTGTTGATCATGTCAAAGGTTCATAGATGCTTCGGGAATGCCAGAGCTCCAACATCGAATGTGAAAATGAGCTCTGGTAGCATCCATTAAACAAATTTGATTGATTTAGGTTTATGATGCGAAGGCCAAAAATATAGGAAAAAGAGACAAGTGGCAACAACTTCTAAAATTAGCTCAAGAGTAACTCCAACTGCTAAAAAGAGATCCCTATTTTTTAAGGATGATTTTTTCTTCTTGTTTTTCTCCTTTCTTAGGAACGGTTGTCATGCATGCATGGAGAAATTGCACAGTTCTAAAGGGAATTGGGTTACCTATCGGCACATGCATCTAGTAGTAACTGAGGGAATGCTTTTGTGCAATTCCTCGGTTGAGTGGCTCTGGCTGCCTCTCATGCTCTATACAATTTCCCAGATGAAGACAAGTCGTTAGCTAGGTTTGTGCATTTATGGAGATGAAGCTTATTAGTAGGCTGCTCTGCGTAATTATTAAGAGCAAGGCTCACTGCTAAACTGCTCTGTGCAATTCCTAAGAGAAAGGTTGGTTGCACTCTAGGACTACATAGTTTTCAAAGGCAATGCAAGAACCAGATGCAACCAAATCATGGGGTTCAACTTGTGGTTAGATAGAAAAGAAACTAGGAGAGCATAATTTGTAAAGTAACAAATAAATTCATATGAAATCACATGTACCTGAGCAGTGAAAGAAAAGTTGCTAACATTTAAGGAGGGAGGCTTCAAAATGAAGCGAAGAAATTTTTTTGGAGGATGGTTGTATCCGCTACAACAATACCTTCCAAATGTTTAATCTTAAATATATTCCATTCAATAGGAATACCATTGTTAGAAAAATACAAAGTAGCTAGATTCACTTCAATCTCCAATAATCTAGCACCTCTATCCTTCAGCATATCACTAGGTCAAGTATTTACCTTTAGTTTAACTTTATGTAAATTTTGAATTAACTAGATAGTGTAATTAATGTTTCCCAAAGGATTACAAATCTTCCACTCTTCCTTCATTAACTTAAAAAACCCATTTTAGTTCCATTAATAAAATGAGCTCTTATCAGACAATTATTGTTTTATTTTCATAAGCATGGATGATGGTTACAAGGGAAAAGAAGTGAAGTTGAGCATTTGTATGAGAATATAAATATTTATTAATATAATGAAAGTTTTTTACTTTACTTATTGTTATTTTTAAAATATAGGAGGAGCCACCACATTAGTGGTTATGCCCTCAACTATCAAGAAATATGTAGAATCATTTATGGTCCAAGAAAGGATAGAGACACAAAAGGAAAAATACCACAAAAGTTATCATGACTGGAGAGAAATGTCATGGCCCGAATATGAATTAGAAAATTAGATTGGGGGAGAAAAAAACAATCTGGATATAAAAACAAGGTTTCCAGTGGGAGATAAATACTAGACCTGGATAAATAAAGAATTCAGCCTAGATTAGAAGGATGTTGCTAGGGCTTGAGGAGTTGAATCTATGAAAATTTGTTGTTTTGTTTCCTAACAATAAAGGAGTCTAGAGCTTGGGGGGAACCACTGAAACAAATTTTCATTGGTTGGGAGGAGCATGGAAGCTCCTATTGTATTTTCAGACAACCATATAAGTAATTGGGTTATTTGTTATATTATGTTGAGATTATGTGTGCCAAAAAATGGTTTTTAGGAATAGTATTAATTGCAAATATATGTTGGATGTAAGTATATGGTTGTAACAATAAATAATTAACTCTATAATAATTAACTTTGTGTCACTGGCTCTGTACGGGAAGTTGTGGCAACCCAAGAGAATTTTTTAGTTATATTTTCATGAAATGTTTATATTTGTGTCTATGTATATAGTCATGTAAGTAAATAGGTGAATATATGGCATGGTTAGCACAGTTATGGATTAACACAAAGATAAGGCACTCAAGTTATTCCACAACTAACATGTAGTCACTTCTAGGTGACAAGTTCCTTTAGAAACATATAAGTTCAAAGACTCGAAAACCACGAGTCTTTAATTCTCCTCTTAGTATGTTAGGACCTTCCACAACTATATGTGTGTGTGAACAAAGAATATCATATAAGTTCCTAAAACATAATCACATTAGATTGTATATCTCTTTCCCAAACATCTACTAGTTCAGAAATAATATAATATTACAATAAATAATAACATTGCTCATAGCTGGTTCTTTCACAAGAAAACATTGAAATGAAAAGAAAATGTACTATTCTAGTTTTGATTATAAAAGAATTGTAGAGTATTGGTATAAATATGCATTATATGTAGAGATAACACCAATTAAGTCTAGTTTAATCAGGATTAAATAGTTATATTCAATGGTTGTGGAAGATGGTGGCCCTCAATATTACAACAAGAATGGTATACCTCCTGATGGACTCAACTTTAATTATCAACCAATGGTTTGTACAAACTTAAGAGGTATCACTACTATATGTACAACAAAGATATATTCTACTTAGGTTGATCTAAT
The DNA here is from genome assembly GCA_000404065.3 of Pinus taeda. NCBI lineage: Eukaryota > Viridiplantae > Streptophyta > Pinopsida > Pinales > Pinaceae > Pinus > Pinus taeda. The sequence goes on from APFE030219807.1 coordinate 120,988, forward strand.
GTATAACTAAAGAGAAGTTAAAATGAACAAAGACTACTATGCTAGAGGAAATGCCTTGAAAATTCAATGATTAAATAGATATATTCTAACTTGTAGGAAAGGAAACAAGCGAAATAAATCTTCTTTTATTGTTGGAAAGTAAATGAAAGAAGGTAGATGCTAATATAATTACAGGAAGATAAATGACAAGAAGGAATTATACTATCTTTTGTATAAACAAAATCTATGCTATCCTAGGAAAGAAAATGATTGAATTAAACCTATGTTATTGCATGGAATGAAAACAAAATGTTCAATAATGTTGGAGAAAAATCACCCCTAATCTATGGTGCATGATAAATTAATTATATATTTCAAAGAAGACATAAACAAAAAAACATAATTGCATAAAGAAAGTTGAACTATTAGGGTAAAGTTCCTAAGGGGTCTTTGACCCTCTAAACTTTATCTCAAGGGTCTAATAGATGTTGTAAAATGTTTAAGAATGGTATAAATGCTTCAGGTGCAATTTTGGAGGCATTCTAAGGTAACATGTGTATTGCTACAAGATGGCCATGTTTTCAATAAACATTCGAGAGAAAACTTATGAGGTATAAGTTTGGTTTGGAGAGTGGAAAATTGGAGGAAGGTTCTGGAATGGAAAATAGGTCCTTTCCAATCTCAAGCACACCCAATGGATCAACTCATACAAGGAAGAGTCAAAAGTGGGGGTTTTGTGTAGCCCTATTAGGAGGAAACTATGTTGTTAATAATTTGTAGAGAGGTATGAGAGTGGAGGGAAAGATGACATTGTGAGTGAACCAGATGCATTAAACAACACCAACATTTCCTATGAAACATTACCATCTATTTGAAAACAACTGATGCAACTAATTATAGGAAATAAAAAAAAAAATGGAAAGGATGAGTTGAATTTGAAATGTAGACCATTATTGTATGAAAGAAACTATTTTTGTGTTTATCAAGACAAGGTACATAAAAATAACTCAAAAAAGATCTTACTCATAAACCCTTCAAAGATAATATTTTCTTCGAAGATGAGATTTATAAAAACAAATAATTAAAGTAAATGCAAGGAAAGGAAATGTACAAGAAGGGGGCTTGAGCACCTGGGTTGGGCCCTAACCCATGGACAATCATGTCCCTTAGAAGAAAACAAAACTAATATGGAAAGGGTGTTTTCCATTAAACCTTAAAAGTGATCATATACGAAACATGACAAACTAAAGTGATAGCTGGAACGATCCTTTCTCTAATTTTGACTATATTCATATAGTGTTTTAAATCTCTTATAAGTTTCTAAGGCCCCTTATTTATACAAAAAGTGTTTTATGAGCAGCCTACTTGAAATGATGACTACTTCCCTTCAAACTCCCTAAAAATTAGGATTTGGTTCCTAGTTTCCTTGCAGTTATATAGTAAATTTCCTTTAGTGAGCTAATTTGTGGCTGGCCTTCAGTAGGGAACAATCCCCATAATATTCTCTTGTTGGAATCGTACATAATCTGCATAAGGCATTTGTAATTTTCTTCATAGCTAATGTGTTAAGCACACAAGATATAACAATTATCTCTTAAATATCCTAGGAATATATTAATGTTTAAAAATACATACCCCCTATTGAAAATGTTTCTCATCCTTTGAGCAACCTAATCATTTAGTTGCACTGAATTCATTACCCTAATGGATTTCCTGACATCCCAAGGTATCTCAGATGTGGTGGCCCCATTTGGATGAAAGCCTGCATTCTACTCAATTTTTTCTACTCCCTATTTTCCTCTTCATAATCCCCATTCTCGTGCATGACCAATAGTAGAGGGAGACAAAAATTGAGTCTAATTTAGTGGACTCCAAGCATATAGATGATTCTTTTGTATGAAGGTGTTATGGCCAATGCATTTCTCAACCTCTTTAGTCAAAGATATTTCCTTATTCTCAAACTTTGTGCAATGTGTGCCACCTTCATTGACATGTTTGCAGACTTTCATGCCCCAATAATATGAAAATGTCTTCAAAATGAAGAATTTCCTCTTCTTTATTTTCTTTCTAGATAGTTTCCATTTTAGGATTTTGTTTTTCTATGACTCTATGGTTAGATATGATGATATGAGGGGCTAGTAATTATGCCTTCATCCAAAGTGTCTCTTCTACCTCCTTGGTCAAGGTTCTCTTGATTTCTTCTTCCCTATTTTCCTCATGGTTCATCCATGAAGCTAAAGCTATTAATTTCACATCACCTAGTTGATAATTGGGGTCCCACATGTTCATGTCAAGAAATACTAGATTATGCATATAAACTTCTGCAATTAGGTCCCTATCCTCAATGCTATAATTAAGACAAAAGTAAATGAATTTCTTGACATATTATAAAGGAAAGGAAATTTTTTGGTCCAATGTCCTAATCTGGAATGAACACCATTGATCTTTTAGGGATAGGGAACATGTTTTTGATGGATGTATGCAATGTATAGATTCCATAGATATATTAGCCATTATGGAAATTTGTTCTTCTTTTTCCAATAGTAGTCATTCAATTTATTGCAATTGGGATCTCAACTCCTTATTTCCATTTCGTAGATGGTCCGTTATGTTTTCTTCCTTGGACCTAAGGTAAAACATTTCTTCTTTGTTCCATTTTACTCCCCTGGGGAGTGTGGTGACCCTACTGATAATTTCTTCATTTCGCTAGATGATGAGGCATCTAACCATAATTATGGACTCACGTCCTTCTAGATGTTGGATATTTGAGGAGTGTTATTTGGAAATTTTGTCATCAAAACCTCTTAGCATCTTGAAAAACCTTAGCCATTGACAATTTGCAAAAATTTTCTTGACGTTAGGGTATTGATGGATCCTAGAGGTGTTTATAGGCTCTCTTCTATTAAACCCCCTTTCCATCAATTTAATAAACTTGTTACATAATGGAATAAGGAGTTTTCATTTTGCTGCTATAGGATCTGAAGGATTCATGTGCAATGGAAGATGTTGAAACATAGGAAAATTTAATATTTTACTCTACAAGGATGAGGGAGAGAAAAAATCAACATGCACTTCTTCTTTGCCCAATACACCCTATTCCCTCAATGTGACATATCTTTGAACTACATTCTTATCCAAATCAATGTTTTCCTTACTAAAATTAAAAAATGTGAAAATTACAGAGTGCCTTTCTGAAGAAATTAGATGGTTTCTTAAGTCCAAATATCAAATGTTTGTGATGCGAAATTGTACTTACACTCTTTCTAATGATTTTCCTTTATTCCTTGAGGTTTGATGACTATTCTAGTTAGAAATGAGCTTCATGTAGCACTCTGTGAACTTCCTATAGCACTAGTATACAAAGATCTATGGCTTCTTGTAGTGGGTTGTGTTGGAATGTTCTGGTTTTTTTAACCTCCTATAGCACACATTATGTGAGTTGGCCCCCACTTACCACATTGAGTGCAATGTTCCAAAATGGAATAGGCATGTTGGCCCACTCTCTTGAGTTTTTTACCCTTTTGTCTCGTTTTCCTTTCACACTCATGAGTGATATTGGAGATGACTAAAGTTGCCTGCCAAATATGGATGAGACTAATCTAACTAAGTTTGACCTATTAAACCTTTTCCTTCATACACTTCCAATATTTCTTCAAACTAAAATAAGTTATAAGGAGAGTTTTTAGGGATTGCATACATGGGATTTACACTTGAAGTTTTATTGTAGATTATATTGAGGTTAGTGATGTGACTATTAAAGCTTCCTTTGGTGGTTTTGAAGCTACTTGTGATAGTCTCTAGAGGTTCCAATGTTGCTACCATTGTTTCTAAAGGTCTTCTATATTTTTTTATGTTTATTTCTACTACGCTGATTCATATGGTTGGAGTATTGTTGTTATCAGTGGCCTGATGCTACTAATTGTTGGTGATTGAGGATCCTATAGTAGCCCTACAAGAGATCCTATCACTCCTCGGGATTTTCTTCTATGTTCTTTAAATATGGTTGACTTCATAGATCCTTTGATTGATACTATAAATTTTGGTTTGTAGGGATTTTGAATACTACTAAAAGACTATATGTTTTCCTATAGCAACCATCAAAGCTCCTCATACTAACAATTTCTTCTAGTTTCAGCCTTCAAAATTCTTATAATTTAGGAGGAGACTTCTTGTGGTGATGGAAAGATATTCTGTGTTGATGATTGTTGCAAAAGAAGTGGAAGGTTGGACTATTGTGGATAATTAGTAAAAAAAATCATGGAAAAATTAAAAGTTGATCGGATGTGAAGGTTCTAGGGGATTCTAGAGACTTTTCCCTTTCACACAGTTGGAAAAACTTCAACTTTGTACACTTTTTATGTGCTCTATGGTATCCTATAGCAATTTAAGATACTGATTAAAATGGATGTAAGGGACTTGGGAATTATGGAGGAGGCTTAGAAAAAGTGTAGGAATGAGTGAGATGGATGAAGAAAGTTCTTTGAATGCTCTAAAATGTAGTGTTGGACTGTAGGTTGATCTTCTAGGATGGTACTAGAATTCTATTATACCTACATTGTTGAGATTGCAACAAGATGATGGAGCTTAGTGAAAAGAGTCGCCTTCACTAAGTGGGCCCATAGGCAAATTATAGTGCAAGTTCTATTTTTGGATCACAGAATGGATGATCACAGCAGGAGTGATCACAGTAGGAGTGGCCATAGCAGGAGTGATCAAAGTCTATTTTTAGACTGGCTGTCAAAAATAGAAAAGTCAAATATTATTGTCTTATAATAATATTTAGACTATAAACTTTATCTTATTCTCTTGGAGCACTTCAGTTTGAGCTACAGATGTGGCACATGCAGCTGTCAGAAGGAAATACGCTTTCTTTGTGGGTCAGTTGAGTTGTTGCATGCATGACTTCAGTTAGAACTCAATCAGTTGAGTTTGGTGGAGTTGATTGTGGAGTTGATGGAGTTTGTTCAGTTTGACTTGGTTAAACTAGTTGTAATTAGTCTAACTGCAAATAGACTAATGATGAGTTGTTAAAATAACTATTAACTCATAATGCAACTAACGAATACATCATTTAACTCAGTTTCATGTCAGTGCATGTTCAGTTCAGCAGGGACAGGTGTTATAGGATCAGATTGCTATCAGTTGTGACTATAGTTGTGCATGAGGATTTGCACAATCAATGAGATTGAGTTATGCCAATGAGAATTGGCCAATACCAAGTGATTAAAGCCTCTGGTCACGTGATTCCCAGTGTGAGTGATTCTTTTGAGGTAAATACGAGTTTGGTTCAACCATTCTCATCCATTCTTGAGCAAGATTGAGCAGTGGAGGCAGGCAAGCAGTGGAATAGATTTGGAGATCAGATCTGAGATGTATTGTGTGTAACAGGTGGATATAGTGCTGGATACTTGTGAGAAGTATTGACTATTGTAATGTTACATGTTCTCAATCATTAATATACAGATAGTGTGGGGTTTTCAGCTGTAAGCTTTCCCCGGGTTACATACTCTGTTAATGTGTGCATGCTCTTGATGTTTTATTGTTATTGATGCTGCTATATTGATGATCAACGTAGAGGAGCTTATGTATTGTGTATGTATTCTGTAATAGTACATGATCAGGATAATCTCCATTGAATATGTGTTTATTATTCAAAATTTCTACATGGTATCAGAGTTGTTGATCATCAGATCTACTATTCAGGAAGTGTTTACATTCTATTTCTTCAGGCAGAGTCT
>APFE030219807.1:133756-168139 GCA_000404065.3 Pinus taeda
GCTTCCTAAAGGCACACTTGTGCAGTCAGATCAGTGCAAGGGGTGTACTTTGGGGAAGTTTGTGAAATCCACCTTTCACGAGAAGGATAGTCGTGCCACGACGATCCTTGAGAGAACTTACATACACGTGTGTGGACCTTTCTCAGTTTCTTCGACAGCAAAACACAGGAATTATGTGATTTTTGTTGATGATTTCACTCGTAAGTGTCGGATCTTCTTCATGCAGAAGAAGAGCGAGACATATTCAAATTTCTATGAATTAAAAGCACTGGTCGAGAAGGAGTCGAGGAAGAAGGTGAAGGCACTTAGGAGAGATAATGGTGGTGAATACATCTCGGATGAGTTCAAGGATTTCTGCAAGGAAGAAGGGATTCGAAGAGAGCTCATAGATCCCTATAACCCACAGCAGAATGGGGTAGCTGAGTGGAAGAACAGAACGATCATGGGTGTTGCATGGGCGATGTTGCATGATCAGGGCCTACCCCTTCACTTGTGGGCAGAAGCATGCAATACAACAGTTTATGTGCAGAACTGTTGTCCTCATAAGATACTTGGCATGAGTACACCCGAGGAGGCTTATTTTGGTAAGAATCTTGATCTTTCTCATTTGAGGATTTTTGGTGGTAACATTTACATGCATGTGACGAAGGATGCCAGAAAGATTTTCGAGTCGACCGCAGAGGTCCAAATCAAATGTTGGTGGCTACATGCCTCTGAACTATGTTACAATGAGGCTTGAAGGCCTATTTATTGTTAAGAAACAATGGAAAACCCTAAACATCGAAAAACCTAACCCTAGAAGATGAAACACCAAACTGTGGGCCCCGTTTGGGTAAATTGGTATATCAACTTCATGGGGTCGTAACTTTGGCATACGATCTTTGTTTGACGTGCACAGTATCTTGTTAAAAAGATCTATATGATAAATACAACTTTGGGAAGAGAAACATTAGTCCATGGACCCATGTTTCTCCTATTTTTCCCAAAAAATGTCGTTTAGGGCCTCAAAATGGCTCCAGAAGTTCAAGACCCGAAAAACTGCTAAAAATAGTAAACTGTGCTATAATTAAGGAAACTGAAAAGATGAAAGAAACAATGGTGGGGGTCCAAGTGGACTTGGTAGGTGGCCACCAATATCTGCCTGGATCATTGAACTGGTCAAACCTTTACAAGACCAGCCTCTCAAATCCCAACGGCCTCCCATGGCGAAAGACAAGAAAGATGAGGGGGCAAGAGATCCTATCAAAATCTTACTTGAAGAAGCCTTTGAGCAACAAACGAACGCGATGATGGATAGCTTTGCCAAAATCATTCAGTGGCTACCCAAAGGTGATGCATTGGCTTCCAACAGCTACTCTGGAAATGCCACACCCTTTAATGTACAATTTAATTTTGAAATCCCCATATTCAAGGGTCAAATAGATGCAGATGTTGTAGATAAATGGTTAAATCTGCTAGAAGGGTATTTTTCTGTTCATGATTTTTCCAATGTAGAAAAGATTATTTTTTCTCTTCTCAATGCAGGCCACCACATAAAGGAATGGTGGGAAACCAACCATGAGCAGAAGGATGAAAATACAGCCTCATTGTTTTTAGCCTCATCCACTTGGAATTTATTCTTGGGGACACCATCAAGGAGCAGTACTACCCTATCAAAAGCAATGAGACAAATACATAAAAGTGGACCACACTGCGACTAGTAAGGGACGAAGATGTGTTGGAGTTCATAAATATTTTTCATACCCTTTGTAAAAAGTTTGGTATCAAGGATTTTGAGCTGAATTTGGTACTCAAATACCACGGCTACCTACACAGGTGCATCTAGGATGAGATGGAGTTCCTGGACATCTCCTCGCTTATCAAGGCATACCAATATGTTGTCAAGATCGAGTAGAAGTTTAATTAGAAGAAGTGAGACTTGGGTCTATGAATTCGAAGACCAAAGGACAAAGTCAAGGCATGGTGACCCAAGACAACCCGTCAAAGCTGTAACAAAAGAAGAACACCACAAAGTTGAAGAAGGACACAGGAAAATGGTGTGAGTGCCATAAGAGCCCCACTCATAACACAAGTGAGTGTTGGACCAACCAGTTGCTGGTGACCGAGTTGAAGGATTTTGAATCAGATGCATGTTTCGACCTTGAGTCAAAACTCGACAAGGGGAATGGCAAAGGGAAGCAGATAATTGAAGCGGAGCCCAGCGCCACTGTTGCGACTGTCAAGATCTAGAAGAATGAGCCTGAAGATCTAGAGGAGTGAGAGTTTATTTTCCACTCACATATGTGGGTGAAGGGATCGCTGTTGCAATTCATTGTTGATAGTGGGAGCCAAAAGAACCACATTTCAGTAGAGGTCATGAAGTAGTTCGGCCTACCGACTACACCACACCTGTAGCCATATAGTATTGGGTGGCTTCACCAAGGACGAGACCTTCGAGTTCACTAGCAGTGATGCCTTCCCTACAACATCAAGCCCTTCACATATGAGGTATTGTGTGATGTTGCACCTCTAGATGTTTGGGATGTATTATTAGGCCAAACATACTTGTGGAGGTCACATCCTATGTATGATTCAAGGCCTCATGTTGTTGTTATTTCTTTGAGTAATTCATTATACAGTATACCGAAGGTAGCCCCACCTACCGCCACCTATTTGGTCACTGTTAAAAAATGTAATGAGCTCATCTCCTAGACTATGAAATTATTTTTCTGTCTAGTGTACTCCCAAAGTAAGGGGAACATCATCACCACATCCATGACCCTTGCGAAGGGTTCCTCCATGCATTAGTAGCAGTAGATGGATACGATCATGAAAGAACACGGGAACATCTTCTTCTCACCCACAGGGGTACCATTGCATTCTCAGGTCAAACATTCATTCGATTTGACTCCCAACAAGCTGATATATCACCGCTCCATTCTGGAAAATTCCAAGCACAAGTAGCGACATGATTAACATCGAGTGCCACACAAGTTTAAGGTGGACAATAAAGTCTGGTTACATCTACAGAAAGAACACCTTACAAGAGCCCATTAGAAGCTCAAGCCACTCCAATATGGTCCTTACACCATTACCAAGGTTGTGGAAAACAATGCTTTTGAGCACAAAATTAACTCACTCCTTTGCTTACATCGAGTGTTCAATGTGGACCACCCCCGACCATGCTTCCCACCAATACTGGATACATCAAAGATTGCAGAACAACTCACCGAGGACTAAGTTCAACAAATGGAGGAACTCAATACAATGGAGACCATTGCTTCCTAAAGGGGGAGGAATGATCCAGGTGGTTTTTAGTGGCCACCGACCTACCCCACTTAGACCCCCACAACTATCTCTTCCAATTTTTCAGTTTCCTTAATTGTAGCACAGTTTACTATTTTTAGCATTTTTTCGGGTCTTGAACTTCCAGAGCCGTTTTAAGGCCCTAAACAAAGTTTTTGGGAAAATTGGGAGCAACATGGGTCAATGGACCCATGTTTCTCTTCCCAAAGTTATAGCCCTCGAATAGATATTTCTAACGAGTTGTTGTGTGTTTCAAATGTAGATCGTATACCAATACAACCCCACCAAGTTAATGTACCAATTTACCCAAACAGGGCACATAGTTTTGCATGTCATCTCCTAGGGTTAGGTTTTTGGATGTTTAAGGTTTTACATTCTTTCTCAACAATAAATAGGCCTTCAATCCTCTTCGTAACATAGTTCAGAGGCATGTAGCTACAACATCTCTTCTTAGAGATAGGCTACCATCGCCCTAGCTGGTTTATTTCCATTTCTATTTGTAAGCATATTTCAGTATTTTACATTAATGAAATGAAGTATTATTTCCAGTGCATCTCTGTGTTTATGGTTACTTTTGTACTTTATTACATTCCTGTATAAATCTGGATCAGTGGTATCAGATCAGTCTGCTCTTTCTTTGTTTTTCTTTACATGTCCCTAATGAGGTCAGGATATAAGGAGTTAGGGCTTGAACTGGTCGAACCTTTACAAGACCATCCTCGCAAATCCCGACCACCTCCCATGGAAAAAGAAAAGAAAGAATAGGGAGCAACAGATCCTATCAAAATCTTGCTCGAAGAAGCCCTCAAGTGACAAAGGAATGTGATGATGGAAAACTTTGCCTAGATCCTTCAGTTCCTACCTAGAAGTGATACATCAGCTTCCAACAGCTACTCTAGAAAACCCACACCCTTAAAGGTAAAAGTTAATTTTGAAATCCCCATATTCGAGGGTAAAATAGATGTAGATGTCATAGATAAATGGTTAAATATGCTACAATGGCATTTTTCTATTCATAATTTTTCCAATCAGGAAAGGATTATTTTCACTCTTCTCAAAGTAGCCCCCCACGTCAAGGATTGGTGGGAAACCTACTACGAGAAGAAGGATGAAAATACAACCTCACTATTTTCAGCCGCACCCACTTGGAATTCATTTCGAGACACCATCAAGGAGAAGTACTACCTTGTCAAAAGCTATGAGGACAAATACATAAATTGGACCACACTGCAACAAGGAAGGGACCAAGATGTGCCCAAGTTCACAAATATTTTTCATACCCTTCACACAAAGTTGGGTATCAAGGATTCTGAGCTGCATTTGGTACTCAAATACCATGGCTACCTACACAGGTACATCTAGGACAAGATGGAGTTCCTGGACATCTCCTCGCTTGACAAGGTGTACTAATACACTGTCGAGATTGAGCAAAAGTTTAAATAAAAGAAGTGAAACTTTGGATCTGCGAATCCGAAGACCAAAGGAAAAAGGTAGGGTGACCCAAGACAACCCGTCGAAGCCACAAGAAAATAACAACACCACGAAGTTGAAGAAGGACATAGGAAAGTGGTGTGAGTTCCATAAGAGCCACACTCATAAAACAAGTGAGTGTCGGACCAAGCAGTCGCTGGTGGCTGAGTTGAAGGCTTTCAAATAAGATGCATGTTCCGATCATGATTCAAAACCCAACAAGGGGAATGGAAAATTGAATCATAGCATTGATGTAGAGCCCAGCGACACTGTTTCCACTGACAAATCCAGAAGAATGAGCCCGAAGATCCAGAGGAGGGGGAGCGTCTTTTCCACTCGTAGATGTGGGTGAAGCATTCACTGCTACAATTCATTGTTGACAGTGGGAGCTAAAAGAGCCTCATCGCAGCAAAGGTTGTGAAGTGGTTGGGCCTATCAACTACACCACACCCGCAGCCATATATTATCAGGTGGCTTCACCAGGGATGAGACCTTCGAGTTCACCAACATTGTGGCCTTCCCTATAGCATCAAGCCCTTCACAGATGAGGTATTGTGTGATGTTGCACCTCTGGATGTTTGTGATGTATTATTAGGCCAACCATACTTGTGGAGGTGACATGTTGTGTATGAGTCAAGGCCTTGTGATGTTATTATTTCTTTGGGTAATTCATTATACAGGATACTGAAGGTAGCCCTACCTACTGCCACCTCTTTGATCACTGCTAAGAAATGCAGCAAGCTCATCTCCCATACTAGGAAATTCATTTTTTTTCTGGTTCGCTCCCAAAGTAAGGGGAAGATCATCGCCACATCCATGACCCCTATGATTGGTTCCTCCATGCAGCAACAACAAAATATGGTTACAATCATGAAAGAACACGGGAACATCTTCTCCTCACCCATAGGGCTACCATTGCACTGTCAGGTCAAACATTCACTCGATATAACTCCCAACGGGCTGATATATCGCCACTCCACTCTGGAAAATTCCAAGTACAAGCAATGAAATGATCAACATCGGATGCCACACAAGTTTTACGTGGGTGACAAAGTCTGGTTACATTTGCAGAAGTAATGCCTTATAAGAGCCCATCAGAAGCTCAGACCACTCCAATATGGTACTTACACCATTACCAAGGTTGTGGGAAACAGCTTTGGAGCATAGTATTCCCAGACTCCTTCGCTTGCACTAAGTTTTCAATATGGATTTCCCTCATCCATGCTTGCCACCATTACTGGACACATCAGAGATTGCAGAACAACTCACCAAGGACCAAGTTCAGCAGAAGGAGGAAGTCAACGCAATGGGGACCATTGCTTCCTTAGGGGGGACAAATGATCTAGGTGGATGTTGGTGGCCACCCACCTATCCTACTTGGACCCCAAAAATATTCTCTTTTAGTTTTTTTATTTTCCTTAATTATAGCATAGTTTACTAATTTTAGCAGTTTTTCGGGTCTTGAACTTTTAGAGCTGTTTTGAGTCCCTGGACAATGTTTTTTGGGAAAACTGGGAGCCAGACCCATGTTTCTCTTCCCAAAGTTATATTCATCAGATAGATCTTTCTAAAAATCTTGTGCACATCAAATACAGATCGTATGCCAAAGTTATGACCCCAGGAAGTTGATGTACCAATTTACCCAAATGGGGCCCACTATTTGGTGTTTCATTTCCTAGGGTTAGGTTTTTGGATGTTTGTGGTTTTCCATTGTTTCTTAACAATAAATAGGCCTTCGAGCCTCATTGTAACATATTTCAGAGGCATGTAGCCACCACATCTCTTCTCAGAGATAAGCTACCATCGCCCTAGCTGGTTTATTTCCATTTATGTTTGTAAGCATATTTCAGTATGTTACATTAATGAAATGAAGTATTATTTCCATTGCATCTCTATGTTTATGGTTATTTCTGTACTTTATTTCATTCCTATATAAATCCGGATCAATGGTATCATAGTGGTCTTCTCTTTCTCTGTTTTACTTTGCATATCCCCAACGAGGTCAAGATATAAGGGGTTAGGACTTGAACTAGTTGAACCTTTGCAAGACCAACCTCGCAAGTCCCGATGGCATATCATGGAAGAAGACAAGAAAGATGACGGAGAAGGAGACCCTATCAAAATCTTGCTCGAAGAAGCCCTCGAGCGACAAAGGAACAAGATGATGGACAACTTTTCCTAGATCCTTCAGCGGCTACCCAGAGGCAACACATCGACTTCCAACAACTACTCTAGCACAACCACACCCTTTAAGGTACAAGTTAATTTTGAAATCCCCATATTCAAGGGTCAGATAGACATAGATGTTGTAGATAAATGGTTAAATCTGCTAGAAGGGTATTTTTTTGTTCATGTTTTTCCAGTCAGGAAAAGATTATTTTAACTCTTCTCAAAGCAGCCCCCCACATCAAGGATTGGTGGAAAACCTACTGCGAGCAGAAGGATGAAAATACAGCCTCATCATTTTCAGCCACACCCACATGGAATTCATTATGAGATGCTATCAAGGAGCAGTACTACCCTGTCAAAATCTATGAGGAAAAATACATAAAGTGGACCACACTCCGGCAAGGAAGGGACCAAGATATGCCAAAGTTCACAAATATTTTTCATACCCTTCGCATAAAGTTGGGTATCAAGGATTATAAGCTGCATTTAGTACTCAAATACCATGGCTTCCTACACAGATGCATCCAGGATGAGATGGAGTTCTTGGACATCTCCTCACTTGGCAAGGCATACTGATACGTTGTCAAGATTGAGTAGAAGTTTAAATAAAAGAAGTGAGTCCTCGGATCTACAAATTTGAAGACTAAAGGATAAAGCCAAGGCGGGCTAACCTAATATAACCTATTGAAGTTGCAAGAAAATAACAACACCAAGAAGTCGAAGGACACAGGAAAGTGGTGTGAGTTCCATAAGAGCCCCAGTCATAACATAAGTGAGTGTTGAACCAAACAGTTGCTGGTGTCTGAGTTGAAGGCTTCCGAATCATATGCATGTTCCGACCTTGAGTTAGAACTTGGCAAGGGTGTTGACTGGATAAATCGATCTTGCAGACAAGGCCAATCTCCCTAGTATCAAAAGATATCTAGAAACAAGCAGGACAAGCATATCTACCTTTCTCTAAACATATTTCGATTCATTAATAAAAGCTATGGAGGTTTTTAGACCCTACCTTAAGTCCAACGCTAGTTTGTAGCATCCATCCTTCAATCGTCCGAAATAGTTTCCTTTTGAGAACCTGCAATTACAAACAACCACACATCAAATAACACCTGCATAGCTAATATCATAAATCATGTTCATTATGGTGATCAAGGAATCCATAAAACAAACCATAAAACACAGCTTATTGAGAAAATAAACTTATTTGTATTAACTTTGAAATAGAAGAACCTTACAACCTTTGGTTCCTTAATGTTGTACAAGCTCTTCCCAGGGTCCGAAATAGGAATATCCTTTACTTTGACAAGCCTCACACTCTTCCAAATGAGATTAAAGAGGTATGTAATCTCTCCTCACAAAATCTCAATTAGGAAGACTAAGTTCCAGCAGCATTTCACCTCAAAAATATTCAACTTTCCACCTCCTAAGTAACCAGCCCAATGCTTCATTTTATAGTGCAAAGGAAGGAGGTTACAAGTCCACCTATGAAGGGATAGAGTCCTCCTTCAAAGGGATAAGCTCCTCACATCAAGGGGTTAGCTCCTTAAGGTATGGGATGCATGAACCTTAAAGGAGCAAACTTGCCACCTCAAGATTCCTTCCAGAAGCTTCCAGAAATGACTCAAAGTGAGTTTTTAAGAATATACTTGCACCTTTTTAACTATTAATGGGTCTGCACCCATAACATAGAGACAGAGCGGTCAGGTGTGCAGGGGACATGACCATTAGGTGCGGGACCGCAGCTAATGCTAAGAGAAAGTGTGGAACCAGAGTTTTATAGACTTTTGAGGGCTTTCTCTTATTTTCAAGGTTTGATATGAAGAACTGAGGCTCAAGACTTGCAAAGGAGGAAAGTATGAGTGAGAATGGACTCACACAGATTGCAGAATGTCAAGGTGACAATTTTTGTGCAACACATACTATGGCTAGATCCACTTTGAAAGCAAGTAAGTCCCATGAGATAAGGGAAAAATCCTCATTATTAAGAATTTGAGATCATATTCAACATAAAATGGATGAATATGCTCTCAAAGATTTGAGAAGGGAAATATTTGAAATTCTATATCATTTTTCCTCATTTCTAAGTGTCATCACACTTTTAGTAAGGGAAACTTGCGATGACCAACAAAAGTTACATGTATGAAACCTACACATGGCAGGTTTTCATGAAGCTAAGTGTGATTGAGTCTTAAAATTTTGTCTTGAACTAATGTAATCATATAAATTTTGGGAATATTTTTGTTTTTGGCCTTGCAGGGGATTGATGCAAAGTGTAATTTATAGTGCGAGATTCGGGTTTGGGGCCTTTTGCTTAAGTGTATAAAAATGGACTGTAACACATTTCCTCCTAAAATACAAAGCCAAAAGTTGTGGATGAGGACTAAAATGCTTTACCATGTGAAAATTCTAGATCAAGAGTTGAATAGTTGAGATCTAATAATCATTAATTAACTATTACAATAAATTATCATTATGATATCACCGGTGAGGTAAACATACCCATACTTAGCATTTAGGCCAATTTACATGTGCAATGACCAAACTCACATCCATAGTTGTGTATCATGGACCCATGCTTGGAATGATTTCTATATGACCATAGCTATCATACTTTATAGATTTGTCTATGAATCCTGAAATCATAGCCCGGATGGATGAAACTACATCAAGGGTCTTCCAAATCATCACTTGATAGTATGAATCTAACCATGTGAATAGATGTGTTGAATTGGAACATGGTAGAGACCATTTGATTACAGGCCAATGATGAAAGTTGTTAATAGATGCAAGAGGAACCACTAATAATGACAATGGCCTTTGACATTCTAAGTGCAATCCATAAGGTGTGAATATATGGGATGAATTCAAGAACCACATAGAATCCTTTTGTCACAGGTGAATGATGATAACATAGTTTTGAAAGTGAGGAGACTTTCCATTAAGGCATGAAAGTTCTAGGACAAGGGAAGTTTCTAAATCAACTTCCTAGATAATGTGTTGAAGTCTATAGGAAGTGACCCATCATAGGAGGGCCTTGATGTATCCCCCATTAATTACGTGAAATGTATACCAAGATTTGCGATTGAATGTGATGATGTAGATTTAGTTTAATGATGGCTGGCATGAAATAAGGCTGAAGATATTGCAACAAATGCCAACTAAGGATGGGATTCTTTTGAACATATCCGTGACACTTGTATGGAATTGGCAACATTGAATCAAATACCCATTACAAATACTTTCAATCAAGTGCAATCAACTAGGAGGAAATCATATTTCCAAACTGAATATAATCACAGAGGTGAAAGAGTTACATGTTTAAGAGTGAATTACTACAAAAAAAAATCTTTTATGCCATGTTTCCCCAATTTTACCTTCTGATTATTTTTAGTGAACCTTAAGAAGGAGTGGTTCGGACTCAACATGCTTAATGAGTCCTACATTGTTTATGTTTTTACAAGTCAAGAGAAGCTGTAACTCAACTTCCTTTTCACATTTAGAGAGTGAAAAATAAGCAAAAAAAAAGACTATGGGAGGTTCCGTTTTGTAAATTTAATCCATTGGGCCCAAAAAGGCATAAAATGATATCCATGAGAACCTTTTAGTCATGTTTGAATAAAGTATTCCTTTTTCTCAAATAGTTAACCCAATCCATAAAAGGGGTAAAATTATATTGGTAATATGTCCTTTCATTTACTTTAATGAGTGTGAAAGAGACAAGTGCTTGACAATATTTTCATATTTTTGGAGTTTGAAAAGAGCTTAAAGAGTACTTTGGGGGGGTTCATTTTTTGTAAGTTTTAGAGAGCCCAAAAAGTGATAAAAGTATGCTAAATAACTTATTGTCATGTATTTACAAGCATAAGAAGGAACAAAAACTAAGCTTCGTAACATATCTCATGTATTTACAAGCACGATAAAGAACAAAGACTATGCTCGGTGATTTATTCTCACGTATTTACAAGCATGAGAAAGAAAAAAGACTAAGATCGGTGATGTATTCCCATGTATTTACGAGAAAAATAAATAACAAAGGGTAAGCTTAGAATAGGTTTCATTTTTTACACAAGCTTGGAATAGAGAAAAAGTATGCTTGAGAGTGGTTTCATTTTTACACAAGCTTGAAACAGTGAAAAACTATGATTTAGATAAGTACATTGCACCCAACATTATAATAGAGGCATGGCCCCTATCTTTGTTTCATTAGCCAACTCTTCTGAGGGACCTAGATAGATTGTTGGCTACTGATAGGAATATGTTCATCAAGAAGGAAGGAAGAGGATCATGTGATATGGGTGAATGAAATGAAGGTTTATCTCTGAGATCAAGTAAAAACAACTGAAATCAAAATTTACAAGATCTAGTCAAAGATCCAAATCAACTTGAGGGAATTTGTTTCATTTTTTTAACAAGATTGACATAGTAAAAGAACCCACGCTAAAAGGTTTGCTTCATTTTTATGCATGCTTGAAACATAGAAGAAACTATGCTCATGGTGATCTGTTTCATTTTTTAACGAGCTTGACATAGTGAAATAACTATGCTCATAACACTATTTACCTTGATCATGGCTCACAAGAGGCCAAGGCTCTAAAATTAATACATATCAAGGGCTTGATCATGCCTTCCAAGAGGTTTTAATTGGATGGAAGAACAATGCTCTGGAAGGAATATATATCAAGGTGTTGGGATGGGGTCCTTGGGGTCAATTTTGTTAAGTTTTGAGTCAATTTTGTATTATATTTTGTAGAAAATGTAAAGTCTCCGCAAAATGTGGAAAGTGGAGCGTGAAGCTAGTAGAAGTCAAAGGGGCTTTAGTCCCTTAGTAGGGTAGGTGATAGGGTGGTCTTTATACCCTCTCATGGTCTGTAGAGCATGGTATTGTAAAGAAAATTCTATATAAATTTGAGTCATAGCGAGTCTTAGAGATAACTAAACTTGAAGAATCATTGTAAGGGAAAGGTGCTAAGGCAAGAAAGGGGAAGGCTCCTTCCACTAAGTGTGTGGAGACCTTGGGAAGTCTATAGGTTGTGTGCGCAGGCCCCTATAGTTGAGTGTGCAGGGATAAGAATTTAGTATCTGAATGCTTCTATCTAATAAAGGCTATTTTCAGCCAAAATTGAAGCATTTGTGTCCTTTTATTTACTTATGAAAATTTTATATATCTTCACTCTATAATCTTATTAATATGAATTAATTCTTGTTTACTGTGCGGAACTAGTAGATCTATGATATTTATGCATGATAAATTTAACTAAGTACCTTTGCGAGGATCTGGAAGTTGTTTAGATAGATTTGTAGTAGTTATTTGTTGAAAGGATTAGATCTATGCAAGTGAAGATCTAAGCTGCAAGGGTATCAAGAAACCATCACACAGGCCTCTAGATGAAGAAACCTGGTTCTAGCATCCCCCCAATACTACTTTGGGTGAGACTGCAACCTGCGCTACATGAGTTGTTTCCAAAAGGGCCAACAATTTATCGTTTTGTTGGTTGGCACAGTTAAAGCTGAACCTGGGTTAGGCCCCATCAAGCCAACAAATGGTTCTGTTGTCGGGACCAAGATCTATCTAAGGAATGTTTGATGTCAAATAAGTTGTTCCTGATTAAGAAAGAAATTGAGAAGTGGCTCAATTGGAAGATACATAAGTTTGCAAATCAGGAGAAGAAAAACCCTGATTATCAAAGGGACAATGGTTGAATAGATACCTATACATCGACGAAACCAAATCCTTTTTATATTTCTTCCCTTATGATTTACAAGAGTGGCTATCTAAATTAGTGAACAATTAGGGTATGTGGAGGCTTGATGATCCTATTGTGTGAACTCCAGAGCTGGTGAGGCACTTGGAAGCTTTAGAAACAAATATCTCATGGCCTATTGATCACTAGATTGATCGTATTGTAGGAGAGTTCATCACTGAGCTCGTGATTGATACGACCATCAACTATGGTGAAGCATAGTGTAGGCTCTTCAAAGGACCACGAGATAAGAATTTAAAATCTCTGAAAACTTGGATTAAGATGTTGTTGTGTGATAAATGTGTGATGCCATTACCTTCATGTTTGGGACTACGTGAAGTGGAAAACCCTTCAGAAGAAACAAAGAATCTAGATTTGAATACAGTCTGCTATTTGGATCCTCTTCAAGCGACAACAAAGGAACTATTATGAATACATCATGAAGTGGACTGCAGTTGGTAAATCAGGGTATTCGGAAGATACCTCACCCATCCACTCCTCCTCTGCATCTAGCTCCACCACATACACCTACACCTTTACCTCCACCTCCACCTCCACCTCAACCATTCAACATGGAAAACACAATGAAGATGTTGATCTTTAAAGGGGTAGGGAGCAAAGACCTTGAGCAATTATGGTTTGTTGTAAATTTTGTGTGGACAGTGTAGTAGATCACTAATGATAACCTAAAGAAAGCACAGCTGGTCACAAAAATGTACGATTGGGCGCTAACATGGTATATAAGGTTCTATCAAGATAGATCTGGTGCGATGTTGGCAGAGACTTAGCAAGCATTGAACAGTGAGTTTAAGAAGCCTAAGCCTCAGGTGTAGTCTGTCACAGAGTTTCAAGTGATACAATAGAGGGTAAATGAATCCTCATGGGATTTCAATCAGAGGATAAAATTCCTGATCCAACAAGCTAATATGAACATCACAGATGGTCAACACAAAGATTGGTACATTGCTTTGATGTTTCCTTACCTAAGATTATCAATATCAAAGCAGAAGATAGGAATGCAAGAAGAGGTTGTGGAGATCACGATGAGGTTGGAAGCCTTGCCAGTATAAGATATGAATGTGGGAGTGCAATAGATTCTATCACAACTAGTAAGTTTGAACATGGAGTTGCAGAGCTTGAAAACATGAAAGGAAGCTCAACTAGAGCTGCGCGTTGAAGTCTGGTGTGTAAAAGGCAAGGGAAAGGGACATGATAAGGATAATTTCCCTATTTATCAAAATTACCTAATTGGAGGAGGTAATGTGCCTCTGAAGCCTAAAAATATCGTGGGACCGAGCATAGGAGTACCATTATGATGCATTATCTACTAGGTAGATAGGAAGCACACAACTGATAATTGTCATCTCTTGCAAACTTTTGTTCAGACACTACAACAATTGTTTTGTACATTCCATAAAGTGGTTGGACGTGATGAGAAAAACTACCGAAGTTATGAATTTATGATGGAAAGGACCCCTACCTATTGAATGAAGATAAAAAATCGGCCTGAAGATCAGAGCGCGAGTGTAGTGCACAGAGGATTCCAAGGCCGTGGAAGAGGAAGAGGAGGAAGGGCTAGCAGAGGTCGCAGACAAGTTATTTGTTATGACTGTGGTGAAGTTGGACATTTTGTGTGTGACTACTAGAACCTAATGCATCCATCTTGTCATTATTATAGACAGTTCAATCATGTGATAGAAGATTTCCTAGTGTTGATTGTGAAGATACAGGAGAAAAAGACACCATAGCCTACTCATAACATCCATATGATTAAGGTGGAGCCTCATGAAGAGGATCATAACATCAATATTGTAACACACAATGGGATGGCCACATGAGAACCTAAGGGAAAGAAGCTAGAAACCAGAGGATGGGTGTGCAAGGTTGCTGAAAAGAAAGTCGGGTTTGACCTCAACCAAGCTAAAGAAACTTTTGTGAAGGCTGAGGAGAATTTTTTTGAATCTTCTATGTCTAGGAGTCAAGTGAAATTAGCTAGGAATAGTGAAGCTAGGCCCTCCTTCTATCCCAAACTATTGAAGCCTCAAAAATTGTTGTGACAACATTACGGAAAACCACCCATTCGGACCTTGAAAGAAACTCCTTTTCCGTTTGATATAGTGACTCCGATTGGGGATAATGCGACCAGTTTGCCAAAAATGATTTGATAGTGATGGTGGGATGATATATGATGTAATAGGAAATGATTAAGATAAGTGTGATCTAATCTATCTTCTAAACACATGCATATATTCTAATTTAACATTATTTAATTATAAGTATACCTGGGAATCAAATACGATATGCGATCTAAAATGATGTATTAGATAAATTGGCAATAAAAATCATTCAACTGCAATAAAAAATTAAATCATTTAACAATAATCGTTTTGGATAAATAGTTAAACAAAATGTTTGACAAAAATATATCGCATATTAAATCATTCATGTATTCAAAATGGAATCAGAGCTAAAATCATACAAAAGCGAAATAATGCTAAAACTATAATTCAAACTTTCATACATAAAACAATTGAAAGAAGAAGTATTTCTTAATACATAAATAAAACATGATCATAAGATAAAAGTACCATATATGATAAGTCCTTCTCATTTGCTTCAACAATATTGACCAAATTTCAATTAATCCAAGACATTCTAAGAGTACAAAAGTGCATTTCAGTAGAGCATGCTAGTTATTTAAAAGAAAATAGGTCCAACTCCATTCATTTCATCAAAATATCCTCAAAATTACAGAAGTGAAATGTTTTGAAAAGTGTTTTTGATAAAATTTCTGGACCCCTCTCTAAATGCATGAGAGGGGTTTAAATACTAAACTATATGTCTTAAAATAGATTATTACAAAAATAGATGAGGAGGTTTCAAACAACATTCCTAATAATATGCAAAAATAAAACTAAAAGAAAAATAAATTAATGCTAACTCCTTTGAACTTGATCTCTAAGGTTGCAAATATCAGTCATGGGCTTGAGCTGAGGCAGTTGGTCGATGACATATTTTAACTGCCCAAAAAATATGGCATCTGTTAGTGCTGGAAACATATTTTGTGTTGAGGTTGTTAAACATCTTAGAGCCATCCATTGGCTATGTGGTTTTACTAGAAATTGCCAATATGCTTCCCAATTCAGGCTGTTTAACTATTCGATTGCCTCCTCATTTTCCTACGCTGCCTGTTGCCACTATTGCTCTAGCTATTTAGCATTTGGAAAAAACCCTGGTACACACTCCTTAACAAGATTGGCACCATGAATATTTTTTTTAATGACTTTTGTTATGCTATTTTTTTCTGTCATTGCTATCGATGTTGCCCTTTCCACCTATTTCAACCGAGAACCCCAAACTGTGAACATAATATCTTTATGAGACTCTTCCAACTTTGGTTAGTCAAACTTTCTCCCATCCTCTAATTCTTTCTAGGTGATAAATTCAGAAACCCTTTTTTGGATTTTGTCATACTCAAACCTCATATAAATAACTTTGTTTGTTAATTTATCATTGGTCTCGCAATAAAGATTTATTTGCAAGATGTTCTGGCAAAATACTTCCTTTTACTGCATTGGTAAGGAATTGAGGGTGAGTTCTTCTTTGATGAATTCGTTGATTTTTGGATTGTCTTTAAGTTTATCTATCATGGCTTGTATATGGAAATCCTTTTCTTCTAAGCTGGCTTGATGTTGTATTCTCATTAGCTTGAATTCTTTTTGGAGATGGGCTACTTGTAACGCTGCTTCCGGATTAGATTTTTCTTTGGATAATTGTTGTTCTAGTTGTAGAATTATTTGTTCATTTTCCTTGAGTAGTATTTGGGCCTCTTTCGCCTTATCAATAGTTGTTGTGGCATATGATCCTGCGAATTGCAACAACTTTGTGAGATTCACATATGGGTCGATAGGCGAGTCTTTCCATATGATATCCATTGGTTCATTTTCTAGAGTAGAAATAGCCACATCATTGCATTTCATTTTCTTCCTTTGTATCTTGACTAAAGCTTTGTGGGTAGGACTATAGAATACATCTACCAGAGGTATTTCCTCAATTCTTAAAACAATTTATGAAGTAGGAGTAGAAGGAATGATCTCAACGTCCTGAGTTCTTGTAGCACCTTCCCCTATTGTTTCTGGATTTGAATTATGTTGGGTTTCCTTGGGAATCTGTATTTCAGATGTTTTCTTAGGGTTTGTGTCTATGTGGATTTTTTTATTGAACTACTCCCATTCTTGTTCCATGTCAATGACTGGATTTTACCTAACTGAGTTGAAGTAGAAGCAACCTCTACTTGTTTCTTTTCTTTCTCTTGCTTGAGTGTCTCCTCTGTACTTTGAGTTGTGTCTTTTTCAAACTCTTTATTTGTGCTTCCTCCGCCATTTTGAGACTACCAATCTGAGTGATCTTACTCATGTGTAGATCTCTCTTGGGTTTCTTCATCATATTTCTTTTTGGAGCTGCCTTCCAAGCTCATGTTGGGAGTTAGCTCCTTTATTGGTTCAATCTATAGTAGCTCCAATGGGACCTTTAATAATCTCCTTTTCATGTACACATGAAAAGATTTAACATCTTTCAGGTTCAAAAGTAGTGATGCCATATGAAAAACTTGTGAAAATATTTCTTCCTGTAGGAAGAGGTCATCAAATACACCGTCATGGGTGAACTACTTTACTTTTACCATAGTAGTAAATTTCTTAATAGTGCCATTTGGGTCATATTGCCTTCTCGGAACTCTAACTAATTTTAGAGACTTAATAATATTTTCTTCTTTTAATCCATTTCCATAATCGTGTAGTGAAAAAGCATCACATTGTAACGGGAATGTAGGCCAAATGGCCTTCCTATTCTCTTTCAGTCCTCTGCTTAATATTCCTTCCCCTTCTATTTGGTAGGCTATTTATCTAGCCATTAGTTTGTTAAGGACATAATATGGGAGGACATGCAGTGAATCAATGCTCCCAAAAAATCTTATGTAGGTGAATGTTTCTTCCCCAAACCATCTAGCTACTGACAAGATATCTACTTTGGCCTCTTTAGAAAACCTAGTGGTGGTCCTGTCATACACTTCTTTGTGAATGGGTAGCATAACCCCTTGATAGATTTTATAAAAATGGGGGTGGAATTGAGATTTCTAGAAAATATTATGGTATATATGGATGGGAAGAGGGTTTTGTGTAGTCCACTTCCATCCCATATAGGGAAATTGAGAAAAAAAACAGATTGCATCCATAATAAAAGCACTCATGAAAAAATGGCGAAAAATCCTTAAAGAGGGACTTCTTTTCCTTCTATATTCTATAATGGCCTTTGCCAAATCGTCTAATAAAATTTGAGGCCAGTTCATTATTGTTGCATTCACTATTGCATCTATTAAAAGGAGCCATTCCATGGAAAACTTCATGTTATCGGGTCTACCGAATAACCTAGATATCATTGTTGTTACGAAATTATGAGGGGGAGAAATGGATGTCACTGAGTACATATCAATTTTATGCCATTTGATATTGCCTTCACTTGATTTCCAGGTCTGCGTGACATATGTCAGGTCCTCATTTTCTTTATCGAATTGCTCAAGGAACTGTTTGTTGTAGAGCTTTTTTGGCTTAGGTAAATGGTACATTAGTCATAGGTTGTCTACTGAGAAAGACCCAATGACCTCTTGCATGTGAATTTTGAAAGTTTTATCCGTAATGTCTACTTCGTTAATTACCCATTTGACAATATCTATGTATGTTATTATTTTTTGTCTTGTAGCTATTCGGTGTAGGAATGAACATGCTATTTCAAAATAAGAGGCATCAGATGACTCCTAAGCATCTACCGTGGCCTTTGTTACCAACGGCCTGGGATTCTCTTCTTCTAACAAGTTGTGCATGGCCTCCCATGTTGAAGCTCCTTCATCCTTGCTACATGTAGTATCAGAGAAAAGCAACACCATTTTTTATTTCTCAGATGTAGTTCCCTTCCCCTTCTTCACGATTGTTTCCAACAATGTTTTCTGCAAAGTTTTCCTAAAATGGAGCAAAACAGAAGTTATCGGATAAACATGATTGAGAATGAAAATGATAATAAATGATACAGTTAACCTCAAAAGGTTACAAGGTAGGAGCTATTATTCAAAATGCAGATGAAAAGATATTGTATCATGTCAAGCCACCCTTTAACATAAATTCCATTAAACTTATTAAATAGCCACTAAGGCTTCTTATCATTGCCTTTATTATTCATTAAACTACTGCATCACAAATGAGAAGAAAAACTTTTATGGTGGTAAGTTTGAACTATGAGAAAGTCGATTTTGCAATTGCGATAAGGTTATCGCAATATCGCAAATCGAACTATCACAATTTTTGGTTGTGTGTTTTCCTAAAGTTTATGATATTTTGCGGGATGAAAGATGCGAGATAAGCGGCGTATTCTTTATTGTTTAGAGCATAGATTTCCCAAAAGAGTAATTATTTGATAAAGTGGTTTTTCACTACGTGTTGGACTTAACTTACAATTTATAACATTTGCTTCTATCGGGTCTAGGCTTTATCACACTTCGCAAGCTTGTGCAGTTCATAAGATTGGATTTTTTATGTAAATTGACATGATGCGGTAAGGTTAACTTGTTCTATCGCAATATCGTATCTCGCATGTTACAAAATGTTCTGCAAGTTGCATACCTTGTGAACGTTGATATGCGATTGCGATAAGAACTTCATTTATAGGAAATGCCTTATTTCTTAATTTTTTGAATGAAAAGACTAATGAATTCTATGTTAAACATGGTGATTCACTCTATCACAATTCACGGATTTTCTTTAGTAATTATCCCTTTCAACACACTTGGTCCAGTGGTATGTGAAAAGGAAAGAATTGCTAGTTTTTAGAGGGTTTTGACTCAATATCTTGATTTATTTCTAAAAGTTCAAAAGAAAGCGCCTAAGTGCTAAAATTTTCTTGGAGGGTTTTTATAAAGGATCCCCATTTATTAATATAATATTGACCATTAAATTAATAAATGGGGGGGTTGTTAAATATCACAATAATTGGCGATTCACTTGAAGAATCAGTTATCTATGATAGTTTTTTGAAATTTATAAAACTTCCAAAATAAAGGTAGTTCAGAAAATAGGAAAGACATGAAATCTAAGATAAGTAACATATCTCTAAATAATAAAACAAAATCCAACTAATTATCATCCACTTGATTATCCTTTTCGAAATAAAAATTCCTTTGTCTACATCAATATTTACTTGGTTAAAGATAAAGAAGGGGGCTCTCGCAAATTAGGCTTTAGATGTACTCATTTGTCATAGGTAGAGCCTATGCTGCTAGTAGGAGTCCATAGCCTTGATAGGGTTACCTTTTAAGCAACAATGATTTAGTATCCCATCCAGATAACAGTGAAATTTTTAGAGATAAATTCAGATTCATACGCTTACTTTTTTTCTTTTTTAAACAATTTAGTTTTCTTTAAAATTTCATTTTTTCTACTTAAAGGTCATTGTCTTTGTTTGGTGGCCAAAATTGACAATGCCATTCACTGGTTGTAATTCAAATGAAGAAGCTAGCTCATGATGAGACCCCTTATCTCTTGATTAAAATTATCTCAAGCCATTACCCTATTTTGATATGCATTATTGGTAATTTTAGTTTATTACTTCCCTATGATCACGGTAATTCAGCTCTTTATGAGACTTCTCATCCTTTAAGTTTAAGTATATTTTATAATTACACTCTAAAACAAGAAAAAATTACTAGATAGGGAGAATCCTTGAATCCTTAAGAGTTTCTAAATGACAATTATAGAGCTAAGGATGCTTTTCTGTAGACAGTCTTTGCTTTGTTATATATAATTTTCTTGACTGATGTTAGAACAAAGGTTTCTTTATAAAGTTGAGGTTTTTCAAAGGACAAGTAATTTTGGTGGAAAAAAACCAGGTTTCAGAGTAATAGAACTTCGCTGATTTTTCAAATGTGAAAATTATCTTCTCAATAATCTCTACTTATACAAACAAAAATTCAAAATATAAAATAGATTATTATTGTAAAGGCCAAAATAAAATGCTATTTAACTTTTATTTTACTAGAAAAAATAAAGGCAATATTGTACAAGGGATAGAAGTGGTTATCTTCTATGAAAAGTATTTCTTCAAAATCTACCCATTTATAGGTAGAGAATCTCTCTTGCCTAATAAATCCTGTAGTAAAAAGGTGGATGGGCTGATTTGTTCCGCAATCTGAACTGGGCCAAGCCACATTATTTGGAATTTGGTATGCTTACCTTTTGTTGGCATTATCATGCATGTGTTGTACTTGATGGCAACCAACTCGTAGAATATCAACTCACTTATATATATCTAGATGAATCTACGGAAGAGATATCAGATGTGACAGAATGCATGGGATGCCGGATAACTCAAAGGAATCAGATGACAATTCTCAGTATGACAAGTTAGCTTTGCCATCAAGTCCAAAGGGGGAGATTGTTGGCATTATGATACATATGTTGTACTTGATGGAAACTCACTCATCTCAGATGATAAATTATAGTGCAGCAAAGTTCACGCACTTTCATGCCGAGAAAAGTTCCTTTCATGCATAGAAAAGTTCATGCACTTACATGCAGAGAAAAGTTCCTTTCATGCAGAGAAACGTTCACGCACTTTCATGCAGAGAGAAGTTCCTTTCATGAAGAGAAAATTTCATGCACTTTCATGCAGAGAAACGTTCATGCACTTTCATGAAGAGAAAAGTTCCTTTCATACAGAGAAACATTCACATACTTTCATGCAGAGAAAAGTTCACACACTTTCATGCAGAGAAAATTTCACGCACTTTCATGCAGAGAAAAGCGCTCGCACATGGGAAATCTTATGGTTGGTTCATGGTATTAGTTTGATAGTTTTTGATCCTATGGTTTTGGTCCGTGGTATTGCATCCAAAAGGATTGAACTGAAGTATTGGGTTTGTGGTATTGTTTTGTTATGGTTTTGGACCATGGTATTGAGTAAGGCCTAAGAATATAAAAGGAGAAGAAGATCGTTAGGAAAATGCATGGAAAAATACTTGAATATCTGATGTAGTATGAGATCCAGTATGCAGGATATGGGTTATGATGCATTGCTTGATCTGAGCTAAGGAGGGATCTCACCGGTTGATGGAGAACAAGATCTAAGGATAGATCGGGATCAAATGGTTTGAAATGAATCATGTTTATAAGGTTTGATAATGGATAGACTAGATCTGAATTATTGATGCATGTTTTATTGTATACATGTTATGATCTGGGTATGACTGATGTCTGAAACAGCCGCAAGGTCATGATTGAATATGTATAGATCTATACGTGGGTTGGCTTTGGTGAAAGCGCATATATACGCGGGTTTGATTCATCGTAGTAGCATATACATAATGAATTATGATGTTTGAATTTGCAGTTGGGTTTGATTGTTATTGCAAAGTTTTGTAGTCTGCTTTGTGTTCTGGTGACTGTATTGTTGACAGGGTTTCAGTGTTTCAGTGATTCAGAAATTGATGATGCTAGTATTGATTGTTTTGTGCTTCAACGATATTGATGGGTCTAGTATGAAAATTGGATGAAACGTGGTGTTCAGATTATAGTGTTGTGCTTCAGGAGTATCTAGTCTAAAAATGTATGAAATGTGGTACCTGGAGGAAGAAAGAGAAGGCTGTTGCCTTCTGTTGGTCGGCACCTACGTACTAGTACATCAGCTAGTACAAGAGCTAAGGGGGTGGTAGCTCCCTTCCAGTAGCAGCTGGAGAACAAGTAAAGGTTGGAGCATTTCAGTAGGCCAGCACCTACATACTAGTAAGTGGATTGGCTAGTACAAGAGCTAAGGGGGTTGTAGCTCCCTTCTAGGAGAGTCTGGAGAACGAGAGAAGGTTGTAGTCTTCTGCAGGTAGAAGCCCGTGTACTGGTATAAGACTGCACCAGTACAGAACTATTGTAAAAGAAGTTTCTTATTAAAAGAAGATAGAGATGACTTGCAGTAGGTGGTTTTCACCCGCATTGGGTTTCCACCTTATATCATGGTGTTCGTGTGTGCTTCTTGTGTAATGATCTATTCTGTTTTACTGCACCTGCTTACTATACATATGGTTAAAGAATTTTTGATGCACTAACTAAAGATCAACATTTAATGGATTAATTGAATCATAAGTATTCTAGATATACGCTAGTTGCATTAGACACAGTTGTGTATACACATGGGTTCCCTTAATTGAAGTAGTGTATATGTATCAAAGTATGGAAATGAAAAAGTTTTATTGATTTGATAATATTGATTCACCCCCCCCCTCTCAGTATTATTTCCAACAATTGGTATCAGAGCAGGTCCTTTTGGTAGAAGCTTGATCGCTTGAAGGAGATCCGTGGAACTATGGGAAAGAAGCTTAAGAAGAAAGCACCTAAGAAGAAGAAGACATCTCAGAAGAACTATGATAGTGGGTGTATGGATTGGGGAATATGTGGAAGAAGCACATCAAGTTCATAATCACTTTAGAATGAAGATGAACAAGATCTATCAGGTATGAATTTGTTATCCTCTGGTGATACATCTATTTATCCTCTTAAAGATGATGAAAGTGATAGCGAAACAACTGAATTTGCACTTATGGGTGAACAAGAAAGATATCAAATAGAGGCAGAATTTAAAAGGCTTATAGACAAAATTAGCGATCAACAAGATCAGTTGAACAAGAAGGAATGTGCCCTCAAAGAAGAATCTACCAAACAAAAACTCAACTAGAGGAGGGAAATAAGGTAAGGAAGTTATTCAAGGAAAAATTTCAAAAGTTGCAAGATGAAGTGGCATCATTAAGGAATGAAGTCAATGAAAGGAGCACAATCATCAAGAAACTTAGAGATTGATCCAGTTATTATGAAAGGATTGAAGCTACAATCTGCTTGCTAAAGGAAGATCTTGAAGAATCAAAGAAACAGAATAAAGGAAGACTCCAAGCTATTGAAAAACAAGAGAACGAAGTTCTTGAATTAAGACATCAGTTGGAAGAAGGAAGGAAAGTTGAGGAGAACATAAAGAAGCAGTATCGTGAAAAGGAAGAGCATCTTCAGATTGAGGTAAATATTATAAATAATAAATTAGAAGAAAAGGATAAGCTCTTATGATTTCAAGACAATACTAAAATTTTGGATGATATTCTTAGTAGTCAAAGGTCTCCTGCTATCAAAACTGGTCTTGGTTTTTATGAATCTGCAGAAGATGAATCTAGCTCACAAGGAAAGGAAAGGAACTCTAATGAGAAATTTGAAATGCTGAACAAAGAGATGAGAGGAAAACCCCATCAACATCCAAGGAAAGAAATACTTCAAAGAAAATCTTTTACTCATCCGATGAATAATGTTGAATGTTATGTATGTCATAATCCTGGACATGTTGTAGCCAGATGTAGAAGAAGAATGGTTTAAGATCATCACATTACTTTCAGGGATATTGTTTTTCTTGCAATATGTTTGGTCATAAAGCTATTGATTGCTACAGAAGGAATATGAAACATGTAAGGTGTTATGCATGTAACAAGCTTGGACATATAGAAAAGGAATGCAGGAATAAAGTACGGGCACCATACCAAAAGGAGAAAACTTCATCACACTTGAAGATATGGAAGAAGAAGGAAGTACAGTCAGAAATATGTGGCACAACACAATATACTCAGACACAGTACAACACAGACATAACAGACTCGGGGGGAGCTAAAAATATAAAAATACAGTGTTTTGAATCTCATACGCAAGTTCCATAAATAGAATTCGTGTATATACGCGAGTTGGCCACTACGCAGTCGCATATATGTCAGTCTGAGGAAAAGCAGTAGGGATAGGGCTCAGGAAAAAGGGTCTGATAGGATGCAGTCCATTTGCTCTATTTAAAAATGGTTACAATTTACTGATGAAGTGAGGAAATGTCTTGATACTTGTATGATGTTTAGAAGTGTTTTTGATCCTAACTTGATGATGATAATGCCTTGATACTTCCTGCTGATATATGCATGATCAGATCTAATAGTAAACAAGATGGCACAGGTTCAGGGGGAGCAGATAATCTTCTAATGTTGCATTGTTGGCATTATGGTTAGTAGTCCTTGGTGATGATTCTTATATGGCTAAGTGATATATCTTGCTATGGTTGTGAGTTGTCCATGACAAAATCTCATATGTTTCTTGGGGTTACATAGTTGATGTTCAGATTAGATTTGTGGTTGATTCTCTGATAATGCATATATGGTGCTTACATGGTGATCTTCATAAGGATAAGGAGAAGTACAAAGCTTGTATACACATCTTCATTACTTGATGATGAGTCTATCATATGCTGTTGTCGTCATATGCATAAAGATCATATAATATAGTTGATGCAAGTCTCCTATAGTTCTTGGCTCTCATGTGGATGAGGATTGCTGCGGTTGATGATCTTGAGCTAAATTTACATAGTACTATATATAGTATGCTGGATACATGAATGATTACTCAAAATTGCATGGTTGGAGACATGATGATGATAAAATGACAGATTGATACTTACATATGTTGATTGATACAGATGTCCCGAATGATGATACATGGATGATATATAAGATCATGTAGATCTTGATGTTGATGAGATGGCTATGACGTCTTTCAAGAGGATGAGTTGATATCTATATGCAGACATACCTTTCTACAGGACATTTACAGTTTGCTGATCTGGAAATGGTTGTACATGAGTTTTATGAAGAACATCCGCGTATATATGCAGGTTTATGTGGATGTAGTCACGTATATGGTGTTTTTGAAGGAAATCAGTGGGGACAGGCTCTGGTTGAAGGAAGTCTGATATGGGTCTGACAGAGACCATCTGAAATAGGTTCAGGGGGAGTAGATAAACTTCTGATAATACATTGTTGGTGTTATCTTATAAACTTTTGGTTCAAGTACTCAGCTGTTGTTGATTTGAAGTTGAACAAATGCAGAGGGAGAACAGAAGGAGAACATGGTTGTTGATCTGAATAGTGATTGACAAATGCTGCTGATATTAGTTATTGATAACTTTCATAGTCTTGCTCTAGATATTTCGTCTCTATGTCATATATGTCTTTTGTTATCAAGGTCATGTAATGGCCTATTTTGGTTTCCCCACTATGCCTGGGATGAATGATGTAATGTACTTGTTTATCATGAGTAAACTTCTGGTGTAAGCCCACTTGGATGGTGGATGAGTCAATATTTGATATCCTCCTTTGGTTTGAGAGATGGATGTGTGTTGAGTCTTTGGTGATAGGAGGTCATTTTAAGATAGAGTCATGTTCTTCTTGTAGAACATCTTTTTGTAGATCTTGCCTACAGTCAGGGGGAGCATGAACAACACACTTCAGCAGTGCAGAGACTCAACATGTACTCAGGGGGAGCATGGACAGATTGGTACACCTTGGCATATACAAAGGGGGAGCTCATTCAGAAATTTCAGCAGGCACCCAGGGGGAGTATGGATAGCAAAGGAAGAGAATATATTGGTCCGCCCTTTGCCCTTGATGTCAAAGGGGGAGAGTGATTTGGTATTGGTGCCATCAATTCCAAAGGGGGAGATTTTTGGCATTATGATGCATGTGTTGTACTTGATGGCAACCAACTCGTAGAATATCAACTCACTTATATATATCTAGATGAATCTACGGAAGAGATATCAGATGTGATAAAATGCATGGGATGTCAGAAAACTCAAAGGAATCAGATGACAGTTCTCAGTATGACAAGTTAGCTTTGCCATCAAGTCCAAAGGGGAAGATTGTTGGCATTATGATACATATGTTGTACTTGATGGAAACTCACTCATCTCAGATGATAAATTATAGTGGAGAAAAGTTCATGCACTTTCATGCAGAGAAAAGTTCCTTTCATGAAGAGAAAAGTTCATACACTTTCATGTAGAGAAAAGTTCCTTTCATGCAGAGAAAAGTTCCTTTCATGCAGAGAAAATTTCACGCACTTTCATGAAGAGAAAAGTTCCTTTCATACAGAGAAACGTTCACGCACTTTCATGCAGAGAAAAGTTCACACACTTTGATGCAGAGAAAAGTGCACGCACATGGGAAATCTTATGGTTGGTTCATGGTATTAGTCCGACAGTTTTTGATCCTATGGTTTTGGTCTGTGGTATTGCATCCAAAAGAGTTGAACCCAAGTATTGGGTCCATGGTATTGTTTTGTTATGGTTTTGGACCATGGTATTGAGTAAGGCCTAAGACTATAAAAGGAGAAGAAAATCATTAGGAAAATGCATGGAAAAAGACTTGAATATCTGATGTAGTATGAGATCCAATATGCAGGATATGGATTATGATGCATTGCTTGATCTGAGCTAAGGAGGGATCTCACCGGTTGATGGAGAACAAGATCTAAGGATAGATCGGGAGCAAATGTTTTGAAATGAATAATATTTATATGGTTTCATCATGGATAGACTAGATCTGAATTATTGGTGCATGTTTTATTGTACGCATGTTATGATCTGGGTATGACTAATGTCTGAAACAACCACAAAGTCATGATTGAATATGTATAGATCTGCACGCGGGTTGGCTTTGGTGAAAGCGCGTATATACACGGTTTTGATTCATCGTAGTAGCGTATACATAATGAAGTATGATGTTTGAAGTTGCAGTTCGGTTTGATTGTTATTGCAGATTTCTGTAGTCTGGTCTGTGTTCTAGTGACTGTATTGTTGACATGGTTTTAGTGTTTCAGTGATTCATAAATTGATGATTTTAGTATTGATTGTTTTGTGCTTCAATGATATTGATGGGTCCAATATGAAAATTGGATGAAACGTGGCCTTCAGATTATATTTTTGTGCTTCAGGAGTATCCAGTTTAAAAATGTATGAAACGTGGTACCTAGAGGAAGAAAGAGAAGGTTGTTGCCTTCTGTAGGTCGGCACCTACATACTAGTACATCAGCTAGTACAAGAGCTAAGGGGGTGGTAGCTCCCTTCCAGTAGCAACTGGATAATGAGTAAAGGTTGGAGCATTTCAGTAGGCCAGAACCTACGTACTAGTAAGTGGATCAGCTAGTACAAGAGCTAAGGGGGTTGTAGCTCCCTTCCAGGAGAGTCTGGAGAACAAGAGAAGGTTGTAGCCTTCTGCAGGTAGAAGCCTGCGTACTGGTATAAGACTGCACCAGTACAAAACTATTGTAAAAGAAGTTTCTTATCAAAGGAAGATAGAGACAACTTGCAACAGGTGGTTTTCACCCACATTGGGTTTCCACCTTATATCATGGTGTTCATGTGTGCTTCTTGTGTATGATGATCTGTTTTGTTTTACTGCACCTGCTTACTATACATATGGTTAAAGAAGTTCTGATGCACTAACTAAAGATCAACATTTAATGGATTAATTGAATCATAAGTATTCTAGATATATGCTAGTTGCATTAGACATAGTTGCGTTGAAGTAGCGTATATGTATCTAGGTATGGAAATGAAAAAGTTTTATTGATTTGATAATACTGATTCACCCCCCCCCCCCCCTCTCTGAGTATTATTTCCAACACCATTTTCCTGATGTGCTTTATCCCACTTCAACACAAGGTATTTGAGCTGAAAGCATTTGGGACTTACATAATTTGCATGAAATAAATATTTAACTAACTATTGATGATGTGCATGTGTGATTCTGGCTTTGTTTCTTTCTTCTTCGAGCTTGAGGATTTGTGATTGCCTTAATTTCATGGAAGAGAAAGGAGTTTCTTCAATAAATTGAACCAGGGCTAGAGAGGGAATAACTACATTTGTAGGGAGAACAACCTCTTTCCCATAGACCAAATTAAAAGAAGTGCCTATTGAGGCCTTCTGTGTTATTCGATTCTCCCATAGAGAAAATGTTAAATATTTGTGCCAATTTTTCTGAATTTGATCAACTGTTTGTTTGATAATTCTTATGAGGTTTTTGTTTTTAGATTTGGCCAAACCTTTCCGTGAGGATAATAGTAAGCTGAATATTTAAGTTTAAAACCTTTTTTAAGAGAAAATCATGTCATAACATTGTGTGTGAAATAAGATGCATTGTCAAACATGAGGGCAGTTGGTAGGCCAAATTTGGTAATAATAAATTCATCAATAAATTCAATGATGTTTTCAGAATTGGCCACCTTAAGTGGAATTTATTCCACCCATTTTGTGAAGCAATCAGTAGCTATAAGGATATATCTATGCTTCTTTGAAGAGTGAGGAACAATCTCACCTATTATGTCCAGTCCCCATTGTTCAAATGGTTGTTCAATGTGGACCAACTGCAATGGTAATGTGGGTTTCCTCTATCTTCCAACAGTTGTTTAAATTTTTTTACATTTCCTTACATATTCATGTGCATCTTTGAATAAGGTTGGCCAATAATAGCCAACATGCAGGATTTTATGTGTTGTTGTATCTCCAAAAAATCCACCAGCGGGTCCATCACAGAGTTCCAGTAAAACCTTTTCTGCCTTAGATTTTTCAACACATATAAGAAAAACAAAATCATAATTTTCCCTAAACAACACATCATTAATGATTTAATAGTGCTTATCTTTAATCCTCAAAGCCCTTTTTCTTTTGTAACTTAGTTTCGTAGGGGCATATCCATTTCTCATGTAAAAGATGATATCAGCATATTTGGGTTCAATATTATTGAGGCTTACCTCACATATTTGTAGATTGTCAAATGAATCTTGTAGTGTTGGTAAGTTGGATGCTCCTGCTAACACTCTACAAAACCTTGACCTTTAAAAATTTTAGCTGGTCTAATCTCAATGTCATATTCTTGCAATGTTGTTACCAAAATTTCTCATTTCTCACCTACTTCTCTTTGCATTAGTAAATTTCTTACTGCTGAGAATGGGACTACTATCTTAGTGTGAGTTTTGAGAAGAAAGGGTCTGAAATGCTTTATTGATTTGAAAACAACAAAACATTGTTTTTCAACATCTGAGTAGTTTAATTCATCCCCTTGTAAATTGGAGCTAAAAAAAGAAATTGGTGCTTCGATTTTTTCATCATTGACCTGTGTCAATATAGCTGCATATGATGTCTTGGAACCAAAGGTATATAAAATGAAATGATTAGAAAAATCTAGAGTTTCTAAAGAGGGAGCATTTATGATTGCTTGTTTAATCAGATTAAAAGCTTCATGCTCGGTGTGTCCCCATTTAAAAATAATTTTTTTCTTATCATAGATTGGAGGGGTAAAATATTCGTGAAAATCCTGGGACAAATCTTTTGACAAAATTTATCTAACCTAGGAAAGATTGCATAGATTTTTTATTATAAGGTAAAGAGATTTCCGAAATTTCTCTTATCCTATTGGGATCAATAAGAATTCCTTCTTTGGATATGATAAATCCAAGGATCTTTCCTTCACTCAAATCAAAGAAATATTTCTTAGGTTTGAGAAAAATTCCATACCTCTAAAAACACAAATATTTTCTTTAAATCCTTTAAATGATTACTGCACTTTTTTGAATACACAGTTATGTCATCTAAATAAATTACCATTAATTTTTTCTCCTAACCTTTGAAAGCTATGTCCATGGCTCTCTGAAATGTTGCGCTAGCATTAATTAACCCAAATGACATTTTTTGATAGGAATTGGTGCCCCATTTGGTTTGAAACATGGTATTTAGCTAGTCATCTAGATGTACTAAATTTGACTATAACCTAAAAATCCATCCAGAAAAGACATCAGTTTTGAGCCTACAACTGATTGCAGTATCTGTTCCATAGGAAGTAATGGAAAGTTGTCCTTCTGATAAGCTTTGTTGAGATTCAGAATTCTATACATATTTGAATATCACCATTCTTTTTATTGACTGAAAAAGGTTAGAAATCCACCTTGAATGCCTAACATGAAAAAATATTTTTTCTTTGAGAAGCTTATTCAATTTAGATTTGATTTGATTTTCTAAATTCGGATGAATCTTTCTCAACTTCTGTTGTATAGCCTTTCCATCGGATATCATGGGATTGGTATGTTGAATGATGGAAGTATCATATGTCTTAACATCTTCATAGTTCCAAGCAAAGACATTTTTGTATTTCTTTAACAATTGAACAAAGGTTGATCTTTCATCTAGTGTAAGACCGAGTCCTATATTGATATTTTGAGGTTTAAGGCCAATCCCATGGTTAACTATTTCAAATTTCAAAGTTGAACTTTGAAGTTTTGAGTTAGTGGGTTTCTTCAACCTATCCTTAAGATCATATAAGTCTACCAGCTTAACCATAGATTTAGGTATGGAATTTGCAGTTATTTCTTTCTTAAGCTGGTTGTCATGTTGTTCTTCATCTATTATCTGGCCACCATAAGAGCCTCCATATGTTAGAAAATGTATGATATCCAAATCATTATTAAAGACTCATCTGTTGAGAATGGAGCATGATTGTTTAGAGGTCTTTGTTTCAGCCGGATGTATACCCCAGGAAGTTTGTACACCCCTCCACACGGGGGGGTGTGCGGGGGGGACTTCTCCCCCCTGCGAGGGTCCGAGGGCCAGCGGCCCCCCGGCGGGGGTTCGGGGGTAGCGCCCCCGAAGCTAAAAACAGATGTAAAATTGCCTTGTAAAAGTATAGTAATTTCTAGTCAATCTGGGCTGTTCATTAGGCAGATGATCTGACGACTTACGTTTAGTTTAGGGTTTTTTTCCCTAGAAGGCAACCCCTCTCTTTGTATGAGGGGATTGTATTGAGTCTTTGTAATATATGTGTATTCTCTGAGTGAGAAGTAGACTGGTGAGACTGTGAGAGAAAACAGAGTATATTACAGTGGATCTGCTCTAGGTTGTGTCTCTTCATTTTGCTGGATAATAAAAAGGAAGGACTGGCTGTTTGGGGTGGACATAGCCCAAACTAGGTGAACCACGTATATCTGTGTCTCTCTTCTTTTATGTGTTTTTTGTGTTTATATTTTTGCAATATTTTATGTGTTTCATTGCTCCGCAATATATAATTTTCTAACAACTGGTATCAGAGCCGAAGGTCTATTTGGTTGATAAAATCACAGGAAAGAAGGGTTCCTCATTCGAGTGGGAGCAATGGCAGAAGATGGTAATTTTAGGATTGAGAAATTTAATGGCCAAAACTTCTCACTATGGAAGATGCAATGGAAGATTATATGTATCAGAAAGATCTATACGTACCATTGGGCAGAAAAACAAAGATGCCGATGGGTATGACAGATGAAGAATGGAACCTTCTCGATCGAAAGACACTCGGAAAAATACGGTTGTGCCTCACAGCATTGGTTGTCTTCAACATTTCGAAGGAAACAGCTACAGAGGGTTTGATTAAGGTGTTGGATAAACTATATGAAAAAACCTCGGCCTCAAACAAGGTATTTCTTATGAAACAGTTATTTAATATGAAGATGTTGAAAGGTGGATCCGTTGCAAACCATTTAAATGATTTTAATACTGTTACAAGTCAGTTATGTTCTGTAGGGGTAAACTTTGATGATGAAGTTAGAGCTCTATTATTCTTTTTCCCATTACCAGAAAGTTGGAATGGTTTAGTAATGGCCATTAGTAACTCTATTTCTAGATCTAGTATTTTAAAGTTTGATGATGTTGTCGGTGCTATCCTTAGCAAGGAAATGCGACAGAAAAGCTCTGGTGAGACATCGGGTAATGCTTTAAGTGCAAAGTCTAGGGGAAGAAAAATGGAAAGAGGAAAGAGCTCAAGATATCGCAGTAAATCAAAGAAAGGCAGATCCAAGTCGAGATCGGGGATAGTGTGCTGGAAATGCGGAAAGAAAGGACACCTAAAGAAAGACTATAGATCTCGAAAGGGAAAAGAAGGAGATGCACAACAAGGAAACAATCATGAAGAAAATGTGAGAGGTGAGGTGTTACAAG
Organism: Pinus taeda; assembly: GCA_000404065.3. Taxonomy (NCBI): domain Eukaryota; kingdom Viridiplantae; phylum Streptophyta; class Pinopsida; order Pinales; family Pinaceae; genus Pinus; species Pinus taeda. The sequence continues at coordinate 166,318 of APFE030219807.1, forward strand.
ATTCTTTGATTCTTTCTTTCGAAAATATCACTGATTCCTGGGTGGTAGATTCAAGGACCTCATTCCATGCCACACCTGATAAGAAATACTTTCATGACTATGTTCAAGGAGATTTTGGACAAGTCCATTTGGGTGGTCATAAACCCTGTAAAATTGTTGGAATGGGTAAGGTTCTTGTAAAACAGCATAATGGAAACCAATGGCTACTAAAGGAGGTAAGGCATGTTCCAGATCTAAAGAAAAATCTGATTTCTACAGGGCAGTTAGGCAGTGAAGGTTGTCTGACAAATTTCACAGATAAAGCTTGGAAGGTCACCAAAGGAGCCTTGGTAATAGAAAAAGGTGAAAAGGGTGGTACATTGTATTTATGCAATGGTATTTCAAACTCTGTTAATTCTTTAACTTCCAAAGGAGTAGATGCAACATTATGGCATCAGAGGCTTGGAAACATGAGTAAAAGAGGATGAAGATTCTTCACTCAAGGAATTTGTTGCTGGGTTTGAAGAATGTTGATTTGGACTTCTATGAGAATTGCATTTATGGAAAACAAAAGAGAGTTAGATTTCTCATAGTTGGGAAAGAAAAGAAGAGTGAAAAATTAAAGCTTGTGCACATAGATGTATGGGGACCTGCTCAGGTATCATCTCTCAGTGGCTCTCGTTATTATGTTACTTTTATTGATGATGCAACTAGAAAAACTTGGATTTATTATATTAAGAATAAACCTTATGTATTTGATACTTTCCAGAAATGGAAAGCTTTGGTTGAGATTGAGACATGAATGAAATTGAAGTGTCTTAGATCAGACAATGGAGGTGAATATTGCAGCAAAGAGTTTGATAGGTACTGTTTAGAGCATGGAATTGACAGAGAGAAGACAGTTCCAAGAACACCACAAGAAAATGGTGGTCAAAAAGGATGAACAGAACAATCATGGAGCGTGCAAGGTGCATGAGATTGCATGCAATATTGACTTTACAGTTTTGGGTAGATGCTATAGATACTGATGTTTATCTAATAAACAGAGGGCCTTCAAGTTCCTTGGATGGTGGTGTTCCAGAGGAAGCATGGATAGGTAAAAAGGTAAACTACTCTTTTTAAAGCCTTTTTGTTGTGAGGCCTTTGTCCATATTGATAAAGAAAATAGAACAAAGCTTGAGGCAAAGTCAAAGAAATGTACCTTTATTGGATATGGTGTTAATGATTTTGGTTATCGCTTATATGATTATGAAAATCACAAAATCATTAGGAGCAGAGATGTAATATTCAATGAAAAGGTCTTGTCTAAGAATCAGTTGCAGGAAAGGAAATAGGAAAAAGAAAACAAGGAATAAATAGTTCTTGATGGGATCACTGAAAAAGTGAAGGTGCTTGAAAATAACAATAATCAACAATCACAACAACAACAACCACCACAACAGCAACAGGCACCCCAAACAACTGAAAGTAGTGTTAGAAGATCTACTAGGATAAGTATACCCCCTGAATGTTACTCTCCTTCATTATATTATTTATTGTTGACTGATTATGGTGAACTCGAATGTTATGAAGAAGCAATGCAGGTTGAAAGTAGGAAGAAGTGGGAGCTGGCCATGGAAGAAGAGATGGACTCTTTAATGCATAACCAGACTTGGGACTTAGTTAGGTTGCCTACAGGTAAAACTACATTGCAGAATAAATGGGTTTATAGGCTGAAGGAAAAAGATGGAGGAAAACAGAGGTACAAAGCTAGACTTGTGGTGAATGGGTTTGCACAGAAGAAAGGTATTGATTTTGATGAAATATTTTCTCCTTTTGTTAAAATGACTTCAATCAGAACTAT
>APFE030219812.1:0-59407 GCA_000404065.3 Pinus taeda
CTCCTCGCTCATCGACTTACCATATCGCAGATAAGGCAGTATCTGATGTCTATATGTTGAAGCAATCATCGAATACAGGATTCCTCAATAATCAAATCCCCCCTCTAGTTGTCACAAAGAATCATAGTGGTATTCATCATGTGTACAAACAACTCACCTAAGAGCTTCTGCAACCATGTAGCTTCACACGAGATCATACTCGTAGCTATGTATTTTGACTCAGCAGTGCTTATAGCAACCAACTTCTGCTTCTTACTCATCGATGATATCGAAGTAGCATACAAAGAGAACCAACACAGAGAAGTGCTCTAGTGATCCTCCACATTGCCTGCCCAGTCAGCATTCGAATAATCATGCAGTTTCATATTTCCGACAATGTATCTCAATCCACGAGAGATTGTGCCCCGAAGACATCTCAGAAGATTCTTGGCACCAATCCAGTGAGGCTCAACCAAATATTAGCTCACCATGCTAACTGCAAAACATATGTCCAAACAAAAGTTCACCAAGAACATCAATGCGAATGAGTTTATCAAACTCAGAGGCATTTCCCAAATCTGGTCTGACATCACTACCATATAACTTCTGAAAGTTAAGATCCTTGAGGTAGTCACAGGCTTGCAGTTTATTATTCCAAACCCAAAATCCAACTCCCTCTTACTTCTGCAAATGAGAGGGTCTGCACTTGTCAGAAATAGCTCGTCCTCATAAGGTGTCAGTATGAGAGGTCTATCATCCACAACCTTTGGGAAATGGTTTGGATCAGTTTAACTCCTAGTGAATCTCAGCTTCATCAGACAACTATCAATCCTCTCATACTACGCCTGGGGTGTTTTGCTTCAAGCCATAGAGGGCTTTCTTCCACCTGTACACATGAGATTCTCGATCATGAATCTCAAACTCCTCAAGTTGTTCCAAACCTGTGGACCTACTACATGAGGGGAATGGTCCCCTTATAAGATTTTCCTTCGGTACATCTCAGACATGTACCTTCATGCTTTACTTGAATTCAGACATCCCTATCACCATTTGAATCACATCAGGTAGGGCACCATAGGTAGACCTCCGGTGCTATAGATGTGATATGTCAATTGACATGATCCCGATGGACCATCCTGTAACTTGATACAAATTGCGAACCCTGAACCCATGAGGAAAAACATCTTTGAAAATTATATTTTTTAACATGTACCTTTCCATCGATGAATGCCACCCTGAAACCTATGACTTCCATTTCCGAGATGGACACCAGTTTCTTCTTGCGATCAAGTATATAAAAGAGATTTTGTAAATGAATCGAGTTACCCTTATTCAATTGAGAGTTAACATTCCCTACACCCTTTCCGGGATAGGTGGCATTAGCTCCAAGTATAATCCCATGATTGCTTCTATCTCTACCAAATTAGAGAGTGCACCCATCTATCCGATGAAGTGCCTTGAAGCACTAGGGCCAGATTCCCAAAGAATCTGAAGGAGAGGGCCAATACAAGATAACGCTTCTTTATCTTATCAAAAACAACATTTGATTCTTCATACCTGGGGTTCCTTGCTTTCTATGAAGAATCGGCCATTTCCTTGATGACCTGGATTACCTGTCATTCCTTTGATCATTGAAGATCTCCCTGGAATGATTGTTATCATCATCAAGTGATGTTTCCCTGCCATTCGGACACTCCTTCGCATAATGGCCGAACTAGTTATCTGCCTTTCCTTCCACCCTAAGATCTGGTTTTCCAATGAAGTGATCTTTAGGTAGGCCATATTCCATTGCACCATTCTGATAATATTCTCTGCTTCAACTTCTCCCTTGGTGAATTTGAAGAGGGATGAGGAATCCACTAATCCTTTTGTCCTTTCCCAACTGTCTTCGGTGATTGCTCTTTCACTCTTCCTTGGTTATTGTCTTCACCTCAGCTCTAATACCATGTTAATTTTAGGTATATTCTATGCTTAGAGCAATTTATTTTAATTTTCATAGTTAGCTCAATATCTTTTCCAGATTAACAATCACATCAGCATTAAAGTAAACTATAGATAGAACATAAACATAAATCACAGAAGACAAGCCAAGACAAGAGGAAACAAGATGTGATGCTTGCCAGGGACAAACCCCAATGTGGGGAAATCCTTCATCAATTCTTCTTATATGTTCTTCAATAGTTCAGCAGAGAAAGAGAGAGAGAGAGATAGTACGTTTACAATAGAAGTCAACTCTTTGACTTATCTATATAAGAGCATATATCATCTCTAAGAAGATGATACATGAGATTAGTTGAAGACATGTTGCTTAAACTAATTCTCCAAGGTGACTCCTTCACCTATCGTTGTGCTACATTTCGTCATCATGTTGCACCTCACCGTGCTGCACCATGCTGCACCCATCATCACTATGTTGCATCTCATCATGCTTCATTAATCATGATTGTACCCATCATTGTACTGCATTATGTGTCATTGTTGCACCACGTTTCCATCCTGACTTGTGTTGGTTGCACCTTGCTTGATTGTTGTCCCTAGCATGCTTATTGTCCTTAGCAAGCTTGTTGTTGCATTCTTGGTGTATTTGTTGTTAAGTACCATACAACTGTCCTAATCTTAGTTAGTTGTCCCTTGCATGCTGCTATCCTTCGAAGACAAATGCTCCAATTGTTTCGGTAGTTCCTGACAGTTCTGGCAGTTCCGGCGATTCCCGATAGTTCCAGCAGTTCCGGTTGTTCCCGACAGTTTTGGCTTTTCCAACAGTTCTGGCAGCTCCGACATTTCTTGCTCTTCCAGCTTTTCCAGCACTTCTGGCTTTTCCGACAGTTCTAGCCTTTTTGGTAGTTTCGGATTTTCTGGCTTTTTCGGTAATTCTGGCTTTTCTGGCAGTTCCGATTTTTTTTGGCATTTCCGACTTTTCTGGTTTTCTGGCTTTTTCGACAGTTCCGTCTTTGACTTTTCTATCTTTTCTGGCAGTTCCAGCTTTTCTGGCTTTTCCGGCAATTCCAGCTTTCTGCCCTCTGGATCAGGGATACATTATTCCTTAGGATCTCTCCTCCTACTAAAACCCAAAGATAAGTAGAGAGAGGAAGAGATCTCACGTGTGTTGAAATGACTTGAAGGCCACCTCTATTTATATTAAAACGTTGAGCACATGTGGGGTTTATTTGTTTACTGGCCAACCTTGACGAATTGTCTTATAACGCAAATAAATTCATAACTCCATGAATACTTATCAGAATTGGATGATTGTTAGATCAATCCTACACCTCTCGATGAGAGGGATCCAAGAAAATATCAGCTACCATAAATAAGATGACCCACATGGAGATTGTCCCTAGTTGCCACTTTTAACACTAACAGAGGATAAAATGAAGACCACACAAGTCAAATAAAATGAATTTCATGACATTTACGCAAATAGAAGAGCCATTACCTAAATGCCTTCCCCTAAATTCAAACAAACACAAAATCCTAAACCTGCAAAACCTGCAAAACCCTCAAAACCCTAAACCTACAAAACCTGCAAAACCCTTTGAAATGCAATGGAAGACTGACCAAACGCAAAGAAACTAAAACTCTAAGAGAAAAAATAACAAAAATCCCAAGAGCAAGTTCAGATGTTGAAAAACACAGAAGGTCAGGTGTTGAAAAACACAGTGGCAGTGGCTGGTAGGAAAATTCTACCGGATAGACGTAGAAGCCATGTCCAATAGTCCTCCATGTCCAAACGTTCTCCAGACCTCTCCAAACCTTCTCCAAAGCTCGCCATACCTGCAAACAAACTTGGAAAACATGAAAAAACTACCAAATTAGCCAATGGCATAAATATACGAAGACAATTCGAAACAAAAGCCATAAAACCTGTAAATTTATCTTTAACCTCGAACTAGCTAGAAATTGGTATTGGCTCATTCCAAAACAATAGGCCGCGCGAATGAAACAACCACCAAGGTATCTATAAACCCTCGGCAATTCATAACGAACAACAAAAACTTCATATGTAAACCCCTGACCCCGCAGAGCGTTTAACAACAGCAACAGGGTTAAACCCCCCTCGAAACAGGTGACACAACAATACCCTAAACCCTGAACAACACTAGCAGGTGGAATGAAACAAGAACAATAGAAACCCTGTTCCGTTAACGAGCGCGTGCAAGCAAACTAGTCAGTTTAGTAGGTCAACAATGGCGGACAAAGCGCATAGGTAATGGAGTCGTCCCATGCCATCTTTGGCGGGGTGCTTCACCTACACATCGAACTTGAACAAAACTACACAGAGGAGAACAAACATCACAAAAAATAGGTGGAATAAAATGGGTAAATGCATTAAACGAGGGTTTTTAAAGGATGCCACCCACCACAACACGTGGCGGGAAATATCGAGTAGGTGTCGTACAACGAGTAATGGCATCCATGTGCCCAATGCTAAGGTGGAGGGGAGGGAGCACAGGTAATCGCATCCCTCCCCTATATGAAGTGGTAATTATTGGATTAAAACATGGTGGCATAGCTAAACACAAACAACGAACTTATAAAATCATTTTACCATTAAAGGTTTAAATAAAATTTACAATTTTTACGAGTTATATTAAAGAAATTGTTTAGAAATTTTTAAGTAAAATTTTCAATTCTTCCGAGTTTCATGTTTGTGATTATTACATCTTAGTGATTTAAGTATGTATAATGTTTATTAAATTTATCCAAAATTAAAACGTTTGTAAAAAACATCAAAATTAATGTGCATATGTTTCACGTTATATTTAAAAAAATCGTTATGCAAATTTTAAATAAAAATTGAATGTTTGTGTTTATTACATTTTAGTGACTTAATAATTGGAGTTTCAGTGGTTCTATGATACGTGGGTAGTTTTGGCTCATCTTTAGATGACGCGATTTACGTTTTTAAAAAACATGTGTTCTAGTAATTGGAGTTTTAGTGGTTTTATGATACGAGGCTGGTTTTGGCTCATACGCCACTTTATTCTCTGGTGTGTTATTTGTTTTGATGAAGTTTTGTATGTTGTTTTTTTGTAGCCTTGTAATTACGCTGTAAGGCGTTTCCCTCTGAAATCAACTCTCCTCTCTGCCTACCTGTCATCTTGTAAGCCGCACGATTATATGTTAGACGATTGCAACAATTTCAGCCGTTGATTCAAAGGGGTTGCCCAAACGATTTGGGCGTTTCATTTCACATCGGGTCGAATAGTTTCATATGCGGCAGAACCATGGCAGAGTCATATGCGGCAGAAGCATAAACACATTACCTATCTTTTACAGGGTCTTAAGAGTTTCATCAGCACCACTTATGGTAAACGCACCGCCCTCTTCCAGGTTCAAGACCTTGACGACACCGTCCTCTGCCAATAGCACATAACGCCTCGATCGAACCGCTAAACCCGCAGGTTTATCGCTCAAATCAAGAGTAACACCCAATGCTTTGGTGAATTCTTGATTTCCATCAGCCAGCAGGAGGATCTTATCACCTACATTCAGATTCTGACCCCAGGCCCTCATAACAAAAGCATCGTTTACAGAAACGCAGGCAATTGTGTCAACCCCTTTGGCCTTCAGCTCATCGGCTTTCTCCACAAATCCTGGCAGATGACCCCAGGCCCTCATAACAAAAGCATCGTTTACAGAAACACAGGCAATTGTGTCAACCCCTTTGGCCTTCAGCTCATCGGCTTTCTCCACAAATCCTGGCAGATGTTTCTGAGAGCAAGTGCGTGTGAAGGCACCGGGAACGGCCAACAGAACCACTTTCTTCCCCTTGGTTAACTCTGAGACTTTTATTGTTTGAATCTTGCCCTCTTTGTCAAAATATGCCAGAGTAGCCTCCAGCAACTTCTCCCGCACTGAAATAGTTGCTCTGATTGACTGTAAAGTTGTTGATGACCAAACAAATGTTGATTTGACAGGATTTATTGTGTGGGGTTTGGGGCCAGGAACCAGAATGGAAGAACCCTTCAAAACCCTTGAAGGATTCTTCAATGCAATAATAGGAGGGCGCAATGTGGGTTTCATAAACGAATAACAAATGGGCGTAGAAGGCACCTTGAATGAAAAAGATTTATGGGAGTATAAAGTACAGAAGGGAGCATCCAGAAGTTGTTTATCGCTCAAATCAAGAGTAACACCCAATGCTTTGGTGAATTCTTGATTTCCATCGGCCAGCAGGAGGATCTTATCACCTACATCCAGATTCTGACCCCAGGCCCTCATAACAAAAGCATCGTTTACAGAAACGCAGGAAATTGTGTCAACCCCTTTGGCCTTCAGATCATCGGCTTTCTCCATGGTGTGCAATTGTGGAACGTTAGATTAATTGTTAGACGATGGAATAATGTTCAACCATTGGATATTGGTAGTTATTGCTTGAGCATCTTCAACCCTATTTTCTTCTACAAACCCTCGAAACTAAGCGAGCCAATTCCTCCTTGCGCGGCTGAAAGCTGTCTGGATACTCAGCCTCGTTTGCAAAATATCATCGTTCTCCGTGCTTGACGAAAATCCAAGGAAGCACCATTAGCTAATGTCGTCGTGGGACATGTCCCTTCTCATATTCAGGTTGGTTTTAGTTTTCGGAATCCGTCATACCCCTTTTCCTCATAGATACCCCTTTTCCTCATAGATATATGCGAGAGCATAGGGATTCCTCCTACCCTTCAGATTGTTATGAGATTTTTTCAATTTCTTGAACATACAGATTTTTGTATAAACGAACGGCTGTGTAGGTCGAGCAGTTGCAAGTATTTACTATATATTTTAACTCACTGTTATTTATCTTATTTTCAACGAGTTTTTCCTAAATGTTAATCTGCGATCTCACCAAGGGTTTTTAGGTTTACTGTTTGATACCACGACCTATTTTACAAATGATCATTTTCCTTAATGTATTTTGCTCATATGTCTTCCGCTCTATGCTTTGCAGATAAAATACTCAGTAAAATGAGGCAAGGTAAGGATTAGGAAACATTGTATGTTGGATTTTTTTGGTTATAAATCATGTATTAGATGAATTCTGTTTTGATGGGAGTATGACCAAAATTTGTAGGTAGATTTGGGCAAGTTTTGGAGGGCTAGCACTGAAATTCGAAGGGCTTTGTAGCTATCAAAATCGTTCGTGGCTTGAAAACGTACCCAAAGACAACAATGATTGAAGTTGATGTCCTTCATTAAGTTGCCTAATATGACATAAGTAGCACACGGTATGAGGAAGTATTTGTTTCGATTTTCTATTGTGCATGTGTTAATTTTACATGTAGAATTTAATAGATGAGCATGTTGGGCATGTGACCCAAGTTCCCTGGATACTTTTTTTATTCAAAATATACTTGTAGTACTTGTAAACAACCCTATTTTCTTCTACAAACCCTCGAAACTAAGCGAGCCAATTCCTCCTTGCTCTGCTGAAAGTTGTCTAGATACTCAGCCTCATTTGCAAAATATCATTGTCCTCTGTGCTCAACGAAAATCCGAAGAAGCACCAGAAGCTAATGTCATCGTGGGACATGACCCTTCTCAGATTCAGGTTGGTTTTAGTTTTCGGAATCCGTCATACCCGTTTTCCTCATAGATACCCCTTTTCCTCATAGATCTATGCTAGAGCATAGGGATTCCTCCTACCCTTCAGATTGCTATGAGATTTTTTCAATTTCTTGAACATACAGATTTTTGTATAAATGAACGGCTGTGTAGGTCGAGTAGTTGCAAGTATTTACTATATATTTTAACTCACTGTTATTTATCTGATTTTCAACGAGTTTTTCCTAAATGTTAGTTTGCGATCTCACCAAGGGTTTTTAGGTTTACTGTTTGATACCACGACCTATTTTACAAATGATCATTTTCCTTAATGTATTTTGCTCATATGTCTTCCGCTCTATGCTTTGCAGATAAAATACTCAGTAGAATGAGGCAAGGTAAGGATTAGGAAAATGAGGCAAGGTATGGATTAGGAAACATTGTATGTTGGATTTTTTTGGTTATAAATCATGTATTAGATGAATTCTGTTTTGATGGGAGTATGACCAAAATTTGTAGGTAGATTTGGGCAAGTTTTGGAGGGCTAGCACTGAAAGTCGAAGGGTCTTGTAGCTATAAAAATCATTCGTGGCTTGAAAAAGTACCCAGAGACAACAATGATTGAAGTTGGTGTCCTTCATTAAGTTGCCAAATATGACATAAGTAGCACACGGTATGAGGAAGTATTTGTTTCGATTTTCTATTGTGCATGTGTTATTTTTACATGTAGAATTTAATAGATGAGCATGTTGGGCATGTGACCCAAGTTCCCTGGATACTTTTTTTATTCAAAATATACATGGTTGTTTGAAATGTATGTATGTGATTTAAATATCAGAAGATCATTTTATAGTAATATTGAAAAAAAGAATCTTATGTGTATAAACATTTGTTGTGGTCTTTTATTTTAATGCTGGCATTATTTATTAACAAAAATATATTTTGCAGTCGTTCTTCAGAAAAATTTGGTTCTTCTTGAAATTTAGTATATGAGGATAGAACGACATCAAAATTTCAGGGTTTGGCCTTGAAATACTAGACTTCAGTTCACCTTTCCTGCCACTGAGACAAAGATGAGAGTTTACCATGTTTACAAGGAAGGAGGGTCAGAATTCAAAGGTTCCCTGGTCTAGAGTTTTGTAATTTTTTGCTACAATGAGTTGTTCGAGGTTTATAAAATGGGTTACTATTAGCGATGGATCTTAAAACATTTCAAATTTTTCGAGTGATGGAGCTTAAAACAATTGAAATTCTTAGAGGAACAATACTTACTTCTCATATCTCTCCCTGAAATATCTCTTTACCTTTGGTATGAACTTAGAATTGTGTTCGAAAGTTCTTTTTGTAATAAAAATTTATATTTATTCACATTATATTTATAAAAACATTCAAAATATTAATCACTTGAATCTTGACATATGCATTGGGAGGGCTGAAACTTATATTTTTATTTTATATTAAATGCTTGTCTGTGACTCTGCTTCAACGGTGAGGTTAACTCCCAATTTATGAGATTGGATTGTCATGGGAATTTTTAACGGTATTAATAATGTCTATCCAGGGTTTTATTCTCCTAATGTTGCCAATTATGAGTGGCAGATATGCATGAGTTGAAACTCGCTCACACTAACTTAAAGCCTGAAAATATCTTCAGACTATGTGAAGGTTCCATATTGCCAGGTAGTTTGTCCGTGTTTTGTGTATAAGTGATTATAATTGAAATTGTATTGGTTGTCTTAACCTCTTTATGTCAATGAGGGCTACTTACTTTATAATATTTGGTTTATAATGTTTTTGCTGAAAGACAGAGTTAGGGTTCTATTTCTCTCTGCTTTTTCTTTCTAGTATTACTAGCTAGAACCCCTTAATTTATTAGGGTGATAGTATTCTGCCAAATTCTCACCCCGCAATTACGAATTTCAAACAGTCAAATTTGGTTTAGTGTTTCTGTCATATTTAGAACTCCTCCTGCTAGATGCCCTTTGGTATTGGGATGCTATAAATTTATTTCCAGTATCCTTATATCCAAAGAAGATGAACATTATCCTTACATCCAAAGAAGATGAACAGTAAATCAAAAGTAGTTTTAGGTCTTTATCTTCGACCAAACGACAATTCCAACCTAGATATCTCATGTACTCTCATCCCCGAGGCCACAACAGTGGAGTCGTGTGCTTTCAAATAGCTTATACAGTTTATAACCGTATTTCACTGAACAAACAACTGCATAACTTCAATTATGTTTGCCTCACAGCAGGAGCAGCAGGGCTTGTTTTCTCGGCCTTTTATCCTCTAGTATTTCTCAGCACTCGTGGAAATACTAAGATGACATGTATATAGCAGTGAATAATTCAATATAGTTACTCAAATCCATATTAATCCATGATCTGTGATGTGGTTAACGGTATCAAATTCCTTGATGCAATAATTTCAATGTTAAGATGGATGTGTTATAGCATTCTTCTGAATAACTTCATATGATTATCAGGTTGGATAACTAATAGGCAAGGTATATTTTTAAATACTACATATATAAGCCCTATTTAATAAACCTAACCTGAAGTGTATATGAATCCCCATTGCAAAATAAATCTATTGAAATGAATATCCAATTTTGCAATGACATTGCATTTCTCGCTTACGATGTTTGTTGATTTTTCATATTGATATTTGAGGTTTAAGGAGACCATTTTTTCTCCTTGAATGGATGGGAGTGAAAGCGATGCTTATTTTTGTCATGGAAGCCCAGGATATATTCCCAGCATTTGTTAATGGATGGTATTATGAAACGCCTAACAATACCTTGGTATGTATCTCTCTATCTTCATCATCGTTGTCATACTCTCTCAAACTCACACACATCTCTCTAACAATTTCTTTCACTTGCAGTTTGTGCTGGAGAAGGCCAGGGAAACTGTTGCTGACCACAATTTGGGTTCTGTTGGAGTAGAAGCTGCCAGTGCAGAAATCTAAGAAATGGCTTCAAAAGTGTCCAGTGAATGTCTCAACAATGCTTTTTCTAGTTTACCTGAAATGCCATCATTATACAAGCAACATCAACATATGTTACAGGCTATGCATAACCTTAATCAACAATCTCAAGTCACATATTTTTCAATGGAGAGTTGTTTGACATCAAATGAGAGTCCTGAAAAGAATTTAGTTCTGATTATGCAGAAAGCTGGCAAGAAAAGATTGAGAAAATTACAGAATATAAATGTACCTTTTTGGCAGACTGACACTTCAACATCACTGATTGTTGTTAGTGAATATAAGCACTTGTCTATTCCGAGTGCAGTCTCTGGAAGAATGGCCTGCTGTAATATCTTGTCACTCAAAAGCATATCTGCTATCTCCCTCTTGATTTGCTGTGCAACCATCTTGACTCTCCTTGGATGAGCCAATCGTATAATCTGGTTCTGTTTTGGGAATTTGTTAAATTTGGGTCCATAGGAGTATAGGTAATTTCGATTTGGGGTTCTGTTAAATTTGGATCCAATGGAGTATTCAAAATGTTTGAGAGTAGACAAGTTTAAAGAATGTATGGTTTTTTTCGTCTAGGCATCAACCACGATTGTGTGGAGGCACTGTTGGGTTGCAGGCAATGACTATAGACTTGTTTGATGAGCCAGGAGGTGCACCATGTTTCGAATCAACAGTGAACGATGTGTCGATATTATCTAATATTTGTTCATCTATTGCACCTGTTAATGCGAGTGCCTACTATAATCAGGCATCATTAGAAGATATAAACGAGTGGCAATCTCCTTTCATGTTTACTATACTCGATTTTTCAAGGGAAAGTACCAACCTGGAAGCAAGGTTGATTTTCATGCACTCATTTAAAACCAACTGGAAAATTTTGCAGGTAAGTATTGTGAGCCAGGAACCTGTTCTTTTCAACTGCTCAGTAGCAGACAATATTCTATATGGACTGAAAGGCAGAGCCATCACTGTTGACATTGAAAATGCTTCCGTACGTTTCAAAAACCTTTAGACATGTTTTAAATCTGATATGATTTGAACTAGAAACATGCGACTTGTATTGTCAAATTGAGAGTAAAATTAGCTGCTTCATTTGACTATTTCAATGAATATGGGATTCTCCTAAATTTGAAACATTGTCCACTTCTGGCTCAACAAATTGCAAAGAATGGCCAATGCCCATGATTTTGTATCAAATTTTACGGAAGGGTACAATACACTTGTTGGAGAGTGTGGTGTGAGGCTGTCAAGACGTCAAAAACAGTGGATTGCAATAGCAAGGGCATTATTGATGGATCCTCGTGTACTTCTTTTGGATGAAGCTACAAGTGCTTTGGATGTAGAGAGTGAATACCTGGTTCAGGTGATACCATGACCTGAACCATGATAGCCTCTTTGTTCTTCTATTACTCTTGATTTTTCATCTGATCTTATTTTCTTCCTTCACAATTCCCTTGCTTGTATTTAATCAAGATGCCATGGACCAATTGATGAAAGGACGGACAGTTTTAGTTATAGCACATCGACTTTCAACAGTCCAAAGTGCAACTATTGTGGAAATTGTGTCAGGCAGTCGGATAGTTGAAAGCATACTCATGAGGAATTACTGAAAAAGAATGGTATCTATGCATCTCTAATTTGAAGGCAATTGCAAGGATCCAAAACTAAAAATTAAGTTTTATTAGCCCGAATGAACATGGAGAAAACTACCTGAGCTGAGTCTCAGAAATCCATACTACATTGATGGCTAATTACATCTATTCTGAATCTCTGATACCAGTCACCGACACAGAAATTTGACGATTAACAATTGTTAGATGATCCTTTCTTATAATTTGATGGAAGGAAATCTTGTTGAATATTTCGTGTATTTTTGGTTGTGTCCTGGACTTATTGCAAATCCTGTTTACTATTTGTTTTATACTTAAAGAAGATAATGCTCTTAAAATCACGGGAAACATACATTGATCTTCTTGTGCATGGACTGGTAAGAGATGTAATATATGGTTAATTCAAACTCTCAACTTCTCCATCTTCCTTAACCCATCACATTGCCTTCCAAAATATTCTAGGAAAAAGTTACCAAAACTGGTTTAGAGGGCCACCCAATGAAAGGCTGATGAGAAAATATCACTAGAGAATATCACTGTCTTGGCTGAAGAGCATGTTGCTAATTGCTTTTAAATTGTTGAACCCATTACAATGTAGTCACTGAAACTAAGAGTAAAGTACCTTTCCAACATAGATTGTCTTTTAATTTTCAAATATGGTATTTCAAGTTTCAATAGCAAAATATTTGATAGATTTTGAAAAACTACACGTAGTAGATGACATCAAATACGCTAAATAAAATAATATTAATTCATGAAAAATATGATGGCTATCTTTCAAAATCTAAATTTGCATTACATTTATAATCAGGTTGTTATGGCTACTAGTGGTTGGCCCTTACATGTTGCCCATCTCTCTTCCTCCAATTGTCTCCCATCACCAACACAAGAAGCAACACACAACATCCTTCTTTGCTTAGAAATTGTCTTACATCCATTCCCAAGTATTTGATGATCTTGACACCCTCTAGACTTTCTATAAATCACTCCACGACAAAAAACCAAATGTTCAAATGTTCAGACCTAAGTAACACAACATCCTTCGTTGTTTAGAAATTGTCTTGTGTCCATTCCCAAGTATTTGATGATCTTCACACCCTCTAGACTTGCTATAAATCACTCTAGAACAAAAACCAAATGTTCAGACCTAAGTAATAGATTGCAGCCTATTACAAGCCCTTTGTGTTAACTACACCAAAAATAAACAGTGCAATTCTTATTTGCATGTCCTACAACATAGTGATAATCAGGTTGTTATGGTTACGAGTAGTTGGCACCATACAAGCTTCCCAACTCTCTTCCTCGAGTGGTCTCCCATCACCAATGCGAGACGTAGCACAGGGCATCCTCCTTTGTTTAGAAATTGGATCACATTCATTCCCAAGTATCTGATGCTCTTCACACTCCCTCGCCTTGCTACAAATAACTCAATAAAAGACATCAACTATCTATACAATTTTACATAGGTGACTAAGCCTAATTTTATCTAGATAAACTTTGTTTTAAGGATAAGTGACATCATAACCTCAAGCCCATCTACTATGGCCCCTGTACTATTCTGAAGCAGGTAAGAAAGTTTGTGTGAATTCATGCCATTTAGATTTGCCTTGCTAGCTTTGCCTCCACAATGTGGTTAATGTTAATCATCTCAAGCCCTATGAACCTCTTATTTTGGAAGAGGAAGTTCACATTTCCCACCCACCTAATAAAATTATGGATTTTCAGCAATTGTTGGAGGAAGACACACTACTAGACCTATTCTGACGCAGGTAAGAAAGTTTGTGTGAATTCATGCCATTTAGATTTGCCTTGCTAGCTTTGCCTCCACAATGTGGTTAATGTTAATCATCTCAAGCCCTATGAACCTCTTATTTTGGAAGAGGAAGTTCACATTTCCCACCCACCTAATAAAATTATGGATTTTCAGCAATTGTTGGAGGAAGACACACTACTAGACCTGTGCACTTGCTCCACTTGTTAGCATTTGAGAAAGTGGGGTCATTTTTGCTAAAACAATGAAGAACTGATGTGCCACATCTGACAATCATTTATAGCTATTCTTAATAGTTAGTTGTAGGATAATAAAGGCATGGTTCATCTTGAGCACTATGCATTTTCAATTTATATTATTTCTTACTTAAAGTCGACTTTGTCAAAACTAATCAAATTTGATAAGTAAAATCTTATAAAATGCATTTTCTCGGAAACATAAGATGCGAATGTTTTGGGAATCAATATTCTTATGCATTTTATGTTTTTTTTCAAGTTTCCGTCTTCAACATTTGGCCGTTATGGCTTATCAATCAGCCAACCATCTGATGGAGGGAGGCGGATTGAGGGGTCTAGCAGTTTCCAAATGGGAAAGAGGTTAATATCACCTCCAGATTTGCCAACATCTGCAGTGATTTGGGCCATCGAATCTAAGAGAACAAATTAATGACAAAGTATGCACCTACATAATGGATTTTTATGTCATGATTCTTCTCCAATTTATGTCTTACGGCGTTTCCTTTGCAACATTTGGTGCAAATGCTAGTTTAGCCTCTCGAATTTTGGTACTTAGTTTCATATAATTAAGTTCAGTGGTTTGGTATATAGTGTTCGGTTTCTATGGTGGGCAAACATGTCACCGTTATAATTGGTGTGAATCATGGTTTTGATTTACAGTTTGAATGTCTATTTAAATTAAATTATTTAGATCCGGAATGTCTCTATAAATGTTGGTGTTGCCATTTTGTTCAGTTGATTAGGAATCTATATGGTTAAGTGGATGTCTCTATTTCTCATGAAATATTCAGTTTTTTGAAATCATATAAAACATATATATATGGATTTAATCTGAGCGAGAGATCAATTTTTTTAGTGCAAAATATAATGTGTTATTTTTCATTGTTTAAAATGTATTTTGAATGCTACATAGAGTATATATATAGGACCAAATAAAAATTTTAACAATAAAATTTTAATTTTTTTCTATATATAGATATATATGAAGTTGGTATAGACATAAATTAGTTAACATAAATCTTCGAATAGTTTATTTAAATCTCTATTTTTGAAAAATATAAAGAGTTAAACATCATTCACACATTTTTTTACTTCTAATTACTTTACAATATATTCATTTTTTTTATTAGAGCCAACATTATTTTTTCTATTTAAAACATATTTTATTTATATTTATTATTTATTTTAAAGAGGCAGATGGACAAACTTACACATCCTTCATACTGGGTGTAAAAGAGCTTTGGATTAAAAAATATGCATAAATGAATTAATTATTTATAACTTACATTAAACATTTTTGGTTTATTAATATTTTAATATTATATATAATCCCAAATATAAAAATTTTTTAAATTTTTTTTTTCTCTCAAATTATAATATTTTAATTGATAGTAAAATATATATATTTTTATGATATTTTTGTGAAAATGTTACATTGTCAACTAAACATAGAAGATGAATTATATAACATTGGTATTAATAATATTATTAATACATATCATTTGTTAGGAATTACATATTTCCTTCATATCAAAAAGTAAATTGATTTTTTTCTACTTTCAATTACTTTCTCTTTATATAAAGTTTGATGTAAAACTAAAATATTTTATTTATGGTTAACATTATTTTTTTATTATTAATATTTTTTAGTTATTTGGTATAAGTAATATTCTATTATTTTTAAATGTAAATTTGGTGTGCACAATGTCTCTCATGTTTAGGTTTTAGAAATAGTGAGACAATCAATCATTTATTATTAAGATTTATAAATACTTAATAGAATAATTAAAGATTTATAAATACTTAATAGAATAAAAAACCCATAAGCACTTGATAGAATAAAACCCGCTCATATTTTAAGGAGTTGTTTTTAGTGTGATTTTTTGGACTTCGGTGAAATCTTGATCTGTGTTATTTAACTTGGTTTTTTTATTGTATATATGGATTTAGGATGCTCAAAAACCCTAGGGCACTTCGATTATTCAAGGTTACCCATCAAGCTTGTGATTTCAATAAATTCATGCCAGATTTTAGAGAAATTAGACCAGCTTCAACACCCTCAAAAGCCTCTTGGACACTTAGATTGTTGAGGGGCTACACATAAAGCTTGTGATTTCAACAAATTCCTGAGAAATTTTAGAGAAAATAGTAGACCAGCAAAACCCACTAAAAAACTTCCAAAATGTCTCACTAAAAACAAACTAAATATTTTAAATTAAGCTATTGATTTTTAATAAAATAAAAAAACCATAAACACTTGATAAAATGAAACTTGCATATTTTAAATTAAATTATTAATTTTTACCATTATTAAAATTAATTTTAAATTAAGTTATTAAATTTTACCATCATTAAAATTAACTTTGTAGGTAAAATCATGATTGATAATGATAAAAGCCACAATAATTACAACTTTATTTGAATTTAATGACCATTAAACCTCGAAATAAAGTATTAAAATTTAACTTGATTGGTAGTTAACAAAGATTGAATCCTTCGTTATTAATGATAATCCCTGGGCATATTAAATTATTAAATTTTAATTTTATAATTTTATTAAAATCTTAGCTGATTTATAAAGATCATTACTTAAAATATAAATAATATAATATATATAATTTAAGTGATATAATATTAAAATAATAAATTATAGTTTATAATTTAAAAATTTTATTAAATAATTTTGTTTATATTGATATTTTTAATAAAATAAAAATTTTAAATATAAAATTATTTATATATTTCAAATTATATTTCAAATAAAAAAAATGGAGTGCAAACCAAAATTTTATGACAAAATTTCTATAAAAACAATCCAAAATACCAATAAAATGCAGTAGTCTATAACGCCACTTTTTGAAAGTCTTTCCGGCGGTTTTTTCCGGTCAAAATCCGGCAGCAATTCATTGGAATCCCAAGTTTGATAGCTAGTTTCTGCACAATCAATGGCTCCCAGGGGGTTTTCAGGGCGCTGAATCCAAATATGCAGTTAAAAAACCATTTTAACTGCTAAAAATCAAGATTTAACCTCATTTCTTCCGCCGGATTCCGTCACCGGAATCTCCAAAAAGTCGCATTATAGACAACTCCCAATAAAATACCCTATTTTTATCATTATTTTAAACTCCAAAACGTTTTGTAATAATTTTACAAAAAGATAATTTCTACCAGATTCGAATCTCGGATAAAAGATATGAAACACTCCACTAAAACCAGTTAAGTGGAGCCCACTGAATTATTTTAATGGCTGCTTTAAGATGTAAACGATGTATTCCATCCTCATAGGCCACTTCGGATCTGTACGTAATGAAAGGGAAGGGCATATAAATGGAAATGATGAGGTGGTAAGTATGACCTGTAATCCAAATTTTCCGGAGAATGGCAATTCACCAAATATTCGATGACGGAAGCATGTTTTGTAATACAAACCTTATATGAAACTAATATATATACACAAAAGGGATTATTACTATAAACCCAAAGATTAAGATTAGAATTAATATTATAAACACATAGGTTTAAATTATAAACTTTTCCAATTAATATTATAAATTCAAAGGATTATTAATATTATAAAATCAAGTCATCAATATCATAAATCCAAGTAAATAATCAATCTAAAAGATTAATAAATTTAAGAGATTAATAAATCCAAGGTATTAGTATTACAAACCTACGAGATTATTATAAATAATAGGATTAATATTACAAATCATAAGATTAATATTAAGCTCAATAATAAAAACCCTAATATTATAATCCCAATATTAAATTCAAAAATTATAAATCTAATATTAAACACAATATTTGAACCCCCAATATTAAATCCCAATTTTCTAATGTCACATTTCAACATAGAATAAATTTCAATGAAATATAACATTGCAACAACAATTATTAGATTGATTATAGCATCGAGACAATGTTTGTCACAGTGCAATGCTTGACAAATTTTCAGACAAATGTGACATTTGACCATGGTTGACCGTGATTGACCATGGTTGACCATGTTTTACCATGGTTGACGATGACTCACAATGGTTTACCATTATTGACAATAATTGACCATGGTTCATTTTCATATTAAGATAATCTTTGTCTAGGAATATGAGCCCTTACATTAATAAACCCAAGGGATTGATATTATAAAACCAATGGGTTAATATTAAAACCCCATGGGATAAAAAACCCAAGGGAATAATAAAAAAAACTCTACAATGTGGTTCACGGACATTAGATGGCCGTTACATCCACGGGAAAATCTGGGGAGATCAACCCCAAAGGGAATATTTTAAAACCTGTCGGCCAAACTAGCAGGGCATAACCCCAAGGGCGTCGAGGAGAATTCACCCTCTGACCTCCCAATCGACGAGGGAATAATATTAAACCCAAGGTATATAAACACTAAGATAAATATTATAAACCCTAGAATAAACATGGTTAACTGTGGTTTACCATGGTTGATTTTCATATTGAGCTAATATTTGTCACAATGTGATGTTGGACCATCATTGACCATGGTTGATTTTCATATTGAGACAATCTTTTCTATAATGTGACGTTGGACCATGGTTGACCATGGTAGACCATGGTTAATTTTCATATTTAGACAACCTTTCTTACAATGAGAAAGATTGTCTCAATATCATAAACCCAAGAGATCAATATCATAAACGCAGGCAATTAATCAACCTAAGGGATTAATAAACCCAATGTATTAGTATTATAAACCTAGGGGATTAATACACCCAAAGGATTAATATAAATAGTAGGATTAATATTACAAACCCTAGGATTAATATTAAACCCAATAATAAAAACCCTAATATTATAATCCCAATATTATAATCCCAATATTAAACTCTAAAACTATAAATCTAATATTAAACACAATATTAGAAACCTAATATTTGAAACCCTAATATTAAACCCCAATTTTCTAATGTCACATTACAACATTGAATAAATTTCAATGAAATATAACATTGGTTGACCATTATTAGATTGATTATCGCATTGAGACAATGCAATGCTTGACAAATTTTCAGAAAAGTGCGACATTCAACCATTGTTGACTATGATTGACTATGGTTGAAAACAACTAACAATGGTTTACCATTATTAACAACAATTGACCATGGTTCATTTTCATATTAAGACAATCTTTGTCTAAGAATTTGAACCCTTAGATTAATAAACCCAAGGGATTGATATTATAAACCCAAAGGGTTAATAGTAAAACCCCAAGGGATTATAAACCCAGGGGAATAATATTAAACCCAAGGGATTAATATGATAAACCCAGGGGAATAATATTAAACCCAAGGGATTAATATTATAAACCCAAGGTATATAAACACTAAGATAAATATTATAAACTGTAAAATAAACATGGTTAATTGTGGTTTACCATGGTTGGTTTTCATATTGAGCTAATCTTTGCCACAAGGCGACATTGGACCATCATTATCCATTGTTGATTGGTGGGCCCCAGTATTGCAGCAATAATGCTGCAACTCCTAGGACTCCCTTCTTTAATTTTATCAACCCGGTAGTTCGTAACAAACTTGGAAGCGACAGTGCTGTATGCACAAGTACTAGCTCTTGCCGCGGCTGTCACTCGGTCAGCTGGCACAAGTCTGCTAGGAGCTTAAGCCAACTTCTATGAGCTTTGAGAAGAAGCTTTTTAACTGATGGATGGAAACTAACTCAAAGGAGGCTAATCTACTTGCAGAAAGAAACTGAAAAGCTGAAAGGAAATGCAAACCCTAGCAAACCCAAATTTTACCAGCTAGCCTTACTGATGCAAGAAAGAGGATGAAAGCTACTGAAAGAAATGCCATTAACTTCTAAGAAGGTAAAATACATGTGTCTAAGCTACTTCTATTTGAAGAAAACATCTTTTTGTATTTTTTGACTAAGTCGTCAGAATTATCATGCATGTGCTTTCACTGTTTTTGACTGTGCAGAGATGGATTGGCGAGAGAAAATGCTTGCAAGAGGTTGGGAAGGTTCAAAGAGGGCCTAAGGGGTCCCTAGAACCCTTCTAGAGAGTTTCATGGAGTTTGGCTATCAAGAAACCGCTTTCGTGAGCTTCTACAGGAAGTCTGTAGGGGTTCTACAAGATGTTCTGGAATTTCTACAGGATGTTCTGTGATTTCTACAGGATGTTTAGAAAGGGGATTTTGGAGGGTTGATGGAGGAAGAAAGGTGAAGGAGTGGGTATGGAGGTGAGGTAAGGGTGTGAGGAGGTCCAGGACTTGGTGGATGGAGCTGAGGAGTGGCGAGGATGGTTGGATTCGTTCAAGGAGGAGTGGAGCAATGTTGCACGAAAATATGGGAATTAGGGCAAAGCGAATGAATGTGGCAAACGTAAGGCAAGAATCCGAGTTAGATGCAGGAGCAGTCGGGATTGATGGAGTACGGGTAGATGGAGAGGTATTGTATGTGCTCTGCAAGTTATTGCTCGAACTAAACAAACAAAGATTCGGAAAATCAAAGACCCAACTACTTTAATCTAATCTGACCTAGATAACAACAAAGAAAATGAGCAGAAGTTTACTTGCAACAGAATCATATGAAATAACTATGCAACTAAGCAATCATGAACCTGAACATGTAGCCACAACTGGTATCAACTTCTACAAATGAGATTCTAACACTAATAATTGCATGATGAAGCAAAGACAGTGTTTTTGGTGGCAGCAAGGTCACCTTGGTCCCAGCTCATGGTCCCACTGAGGAAGAGGTGAGATCATAGGTGCTTGATAGCCTTTTTATGTAGATCTTCCCTGTTACTAACCTATCAAATCAATCTGAACATGAAAAGCCTTAATAATCATCAACAATGACCTAGGTAACCAACAAGATTTTAATCTACTTAACATAAATTATTTTGCAAAGACATAAAAAGAAAATATCAGTACACAAAGGAAGCCTTGGCACTTGGGTTGGGCCCAACCCCAAAAGCTACAGGCTCCTAAGAAAAACTCAGAACTGATGCCAAATAAAGCTGCTTTCCATTACTCAAAAATAACCATGTCACAAGAAAGTTATACAATAGCAGCTACAAAATGAGCTGAGAAAATAACAGTACTATAGTGCAAAAAACAACAGTTCAAAAAGTAATCTACGAAGTCTGGAAGCCTTCCTATTTATGCACTACGAGGGTCTCCAACAGCCCTCCTTAACTCAAGGGCCTCGGCTGCTCAAACTGCCAGTGATCAGCCACTTTACACAAGACTGCTCGGCTGCCCTTGGGAATCCTTTTGGTGGCCTCCTAAACTCCGAGCTGAGGGTGGAGATATCGAGGAAGGGGCCATTTAATGCAGGGGACACCCTTCCTACGAATCCTCGCCCTTGTCCCTTCATGCTTGGCTATCATCTGGCTCATAATTGCTTGGCCTTGGTCCAAAATTTGTCCAAAAATCTGCATTAACAACGTGTTAGCCTTCTTGGTCAAGTGACTATCCTCATTCATTCAACTAACATAAATATACTCAAAAAACATGCATAAACTATGAAAAATGGTGGATTGACAAAGAACAGTTAGGAAAAATGAACCCAATAAGTTACCCAATTCCGGGGCTCATCATCACCCCCCTACTAAATGGGTTGCTCATCCTCTGAGCAACTAATCCAGCTCGTCATCCTTGATTGCCTTGACTGCCTCTCTCACATCCCAGGCCTCCGAGGTGATATCTTCTTCATGATCATGAAATCCTGCTTTTCTTTCCACTTCTTCCCACTGCACGTGTTCCTCCTCTTCTTTGACTCCCTCCAGTAGCCCCAAAAGCAAGGGAGGACTGAACTTGAGGCTGATCCAGTTGGCCTGAAGATTTTGCATGGACTGTTTGTAGAGGGGTACTCTTGCCAAGGCCTCCCTCATCCTTGTTGGGGAGTGGTATTCTCTAATTTTTAGGATGTGGGATAGTGTGTTCCACTTCCGGGTGCAAGCATGAACACAATTATCCCCCAACAGTCTCTCCATGTCCTCAAGATGGGCTATGGCTTGAGCTTGTCAGTCAATGTAATCTGGTGGGGCGTGAGAGTCATTGGCTAAGTGTTGGTGGGCGTATATTAATGCTGAGGGATCCTCCGTCTCTGATCTAATCATTAGTGGTTCCTTTGATTCCATGTCCATAACATTTCGAACCTCTGCTACTCTCTTTTCTTCATGATTTAGCTAAGAGGCCATGGCCATAAGTTGCACGTCTCCTACCGTAGCGTTGGGGTCCCACAAGTTCATGTTGGGAAGGGCAAAGTTGTGTAGGTAGAACTCTGATAATTTGGCCTTGTCCTTTGATGAGCTACTGTCACATAAATCCATGAATTGATGGTACTTTTGAAATGGAGTAATGCCCCTTTGGGCCAAGGTGTTAATCTGGAACTGCAACCACTGATCCTTAAGGTATAAGGCATATGATTTGGCAAGTTGCCTACACTGCATTGCCTCCACTGCCCAGTTGGCCATGCAGGCCATTTGGGCCTCCTTCTCTTGTATCTGTTGCCTTAGAGACTGTATCTCCTGTGCTGCTTGCAATTCCTTCTCCTGTAGCTGTCTATTCAGTGCCTCAATTTCGGCCTGCAACCCATCTCTTCTCTGTTGTTCATCAGGGGTTTCTTTGTCTATTATGGGCTCCTCCTGTTGCCATTGTTCTCCCAAGGTGTGGGGCCTGTCTTCCTTATAGTGTCCCTGTAACTGTAGCTACTGTTTAAGCAAATCATTTTCTTCCTGTAGCTTGGCCCACTGGCTACTTTCCACATGCCTTACCATAGCCAATTCCTTTCTTACCTCTTTGAGTTGTTCTTCCAAGGGACCTCTATCCGCCACACCCTTGGACTTGGCAATTTTCATCCAAGTGTGGGTCCTCACTCTCTCTTCTTCTAGTGCAAAGAAAAGTGGCACTGCGAATTTTTCAGGAATTAGTTTTCCGGCCTCTAACAGGTTATAGTATGAGCCCAAGCTGGGCTGGGCCCTTGGTTCCTCAATTTTCTCAGTCTTTTCTTCCTCCTATGATGATTTCGCTGCCTTTTCTTCCAATTCCTCAGTCTCCTTTAGTCTAGCCAGTGTTTCTTGTAGACCTGTCTCAGCATCCTGTAGAGAGGTCTTTGTGTCCATAATTTTAATCCTTTCTCTCCAAGTGGACGTTTTCGGGCTTCCCCGTTCATAGGTGATGGATGCCTTTGAAGGAGACCTTTCCTTTTGTTTAGTTGTGGTGTCCTCAATCGTAATTGGCTCTTTTGATTGTCGTTGGGATCTACCAGCTTTTATCCGTGTGCTCCTTCTTGCCTTAAAATACATGGAAGGCTCCCTTTTTCGCTTCCCCTTTTGTTTTCAAGATGTGTTTAAGGCAGCTAGCACAACTATTGCCTCCCTGGCCAAAATCTTAGGAGATTTCTCCTTTTGCTGCTCTATTTCCATGCTTCCTATAGAAAGCCCTGTGTCGACTATTTTCATGCTTCCTGTAGAAACTGTTTTCATGCTTCCTGTAGAAATTGTTTCAACTGTTTCGGTCTGCTTGGCTGGATGTGTCTCTCCTTTTAATTTTTGTGTGGTTGCCTTGGTTGTGCCCTCCTTTGTTTGGACTTTTTCAGTCCTCTCTGCTCTACTCTGCAATCGTTTTTCCCTGGGTGTTTATGCCATTGTTCCTCCCACAGTTTTAGGCTCAGCAACTTGGCCTTTTCCTCGATTCTCCTTCTGTTCTTTCTGTGGTGGTTTATCATGTGTTTCTTTACCACTGGCTTTCTCTCCTGCCTCAGTGTGTTCCCTTTCTTCACTGCTAGATGAGGTGAGCTCCTCGGCCAGAATTTGAATATCGTCATCTCTGGACATGTTGTGGAAAATCTCCCAAGGGAGGGGGATAGTGTAGGTGTGGAGGGAATCTTCCACTAAAAGCTTGATAAGCCCATGATGGGCTAGCTGATCTGGTGTCATTTCCTTTAATTTGGTGCCACATTCAATTAATGATTGCAGAAGGAAATAGGGGATCCTCAACTTCTTTTCTGGAGGTAAATCTAACCCATGTCTTAGTTCACTCAACAACCGAAAATGATAGCCATAGACAATACTAAACCACCCCTCACAGGTAATGTATTTCATCATTTGGAGACTGACTTCACTCCAAAGAGGATGTAAGCTGGCTCTCTGAACCCCGTTCTTGTCTTCTGCAAAATGTTCCTCGGATAGGAAGAATTCTTTCTTGGATTTTTGGCCCAACGCCCTCTCCTCTTTGCTCCAGGGTATCCCTAATGGCAGACCAGTAACTTGACTAACGATTTCAGCAATAAGCTTTAGGGTCAACCCTTTGAAGTTCACTGTGGCCTGTGTCTTTGATTTAGGTGCAGGGACATTAAGAATTCCTCTGTTATCTCATCTTCATGACCCTAAATTTTGTCACAAAAGGTCATCCAATTGTCACGGGTGAAGAGGTTCACCACCTCAGGATGTTCACGCAATTTACTGGAATCTGAGGGTTCCTTCGTGATAAAACCCCCCTGGCATGGTGAGAGTGCTCTGTTTTATGCTCTGAGCAGAGAGGGACTGTTGTTTTATGGTTTCATCATTTGAACTTCAAGAAAGGATCTCTCAGGTGTTTAGATTTTAATTTGCACCAATTCCCTGGTTCTAATGCTTTTGCTGCCCAAAACTCGGCTACCCGTGTATAACAGGAAGAATTAGGTTTCCACAGACAAGGCATAGAGCTCAATTTTCATCCCCAACATACATACAACCATGTAAATTCAAATTCCTTATACACAGGTTAGCCCTCACAGTGCTTTATCTTTTCTAGAGGAATTTTTTTTTAATAGGAACTGTGGAGGATAAATTTGATGCAGAACTGACTGAGAAAGTCCGTGCAACACACAGGCAAACTGCTATTTTCGAATCACAAGCAGACTTGTCTCTAACCCTCCAATTCAAGGCAGTTCAATGCACCACTTTTTCGAAATATACCATGCATGGAAGAGTGTTTTCGAGCCTACCTCTCTCGGAACTCCAAATTTGACGAATAAAAGTCCAGGCTTCTCTGTTCCGGAAGGCTATGTCGTACTTCCTGTAGAACTTCTTCCTATAGAACTCTTGCCATCTTCTGTAGGATGTCATTGTGCCTCTGAATGAGCCCGGTACGCGGGAGAATTTTGAAACAGGCCGAAAAGGTCGGTGGAGGACGACGGGTTAACAGATTGTGGAAGCGGAGGATGAGTACTTCGGCCAAGGTTGACAAATTTTCAAATGAATGTCACATTCGACCATGGTTGACCATGGTTGACGATGACTGACAATGGTTTACTATTGTTGACAACAATTGATCATGGTTCATTTTCATATTAAGTCAATCTTTTTATAGGAATATAACCCTTAGATTAATAAACCTGAGGGATTGATACTATAAACCCAAGGGGTTAATACTAAAACCCTAGGGGACTATAAACCCAAGGGAATAATATTAAACCTAAGGGATTAATATTATAAACCCAAGGTATATAAACACTAAGATACATACTATAAACTATAAAATAAACATGGTTAATTGTGGTTTGCCATGATTGATTTTCATATTGAGCTAATCATTGCCACAATACGACATTGGACCATTATTGTCCATGGTTGATCATGGTTGGTTTTCATATTGAGACAATATTTGTCATAATGTGACATTGGAACATGGTTGACCATGGTAGACCATGGTTGATTTTCATATTCAGACAAATCTTTCTCACAATGAGAAAGATTGTCTCAATATCATAAACCCAAGTGCTCAATATCATAAACCCAAGCAATAAATGAACCCAAGTGATTAATAAACCTAAGAGATTAATAAACCCAAGGTATTAGTATTATAAACCTAGGTGATTAATAAAACCAATGGATTAATATAAATAGTAGGATTAATACTACAAACCCTAGGATTAATATTAAACTGAATAATAAAAACCCTAATATTATAATCCCAATATTAAACTCTAAAATTATAAATATAATATTAAACACAATATTAGAAACCTAATATTTGAAACCCTAATATTAAACCCCAATTTTCTAATGTCACATTACAACATTGAATAAATTTCAATCAAAATATAACAGTGCAACAAACATTACTAGATTAGATTGATTATCACATTGAGAGAATGTTTGTCACAATGCAATGCTTCACAAATTTTCAAATGAATGTGACATTCGACCATGGTTGACAAAAACTGACAATGGTGGACACTTGAACTTCCACTTGACAAGAAGTTACATTACAATGGATATGTGCCCATGTGAGACAAAATGGCTTGAGAAAGCCATGCAAGACATCACTAACACTCAAACCATTGTGGTGAGACCAAATCTTTGACATCCTTATGATGCTCGAAGGTGGTGAGATGATGCCAAGATTGGTCACCCGTGATGGTGTCCATTCTCTCAATGGTGACATCTTGCTGCAAGAGAACTCTTGCCTCTATTGCATCTAGGTACACTGATATGGCTCCTCCGTCCAACTCGTCAAACAGCATACACATGGTTGTCTTTAGTGCAGCTAGACCAGCAACATACTAATGCATATTATTTGTGTTGATCTCTAAGTGTGTGTTGGTGACCAAGCGTATCAACTCTTCAAAATGCATGTTCAACTCTAGTCGGAGTTTCTTATTGTCTTCTCCTCGGTGAGTGTGCCAAAAGGGTGGGATCGCATACGTGCGCACAATGACATGCATGCTGCTAAATTCCCTTGCATGCAATCAATAACACTTCTCACCTTGTCTGCTCCATGCCAGTTACTGCGATGGATCTATAACTTGTATGGACACATTTCCATCAGTTTGTGCATGTTGCATCCCCTACTATACTTGTTCCTGCTGCAACTCATTCTCTCATATGTGCAACTTCTGTTCTTCCTTGAGTTGTTGCTTCAACACATGTAACTCATTCTCTATTCCTTTCTCTACGTTCGCGCGATATTCATGTTTTGTCGTCACCTCATAGCCTCAATCTCCAAAGCTACTTTCCTCATGAGTGGATCTGGTTTGAACTTGTAGCTTTGCTCCGCCTCTATGTTGTCAACAACATTCCTCTTACATTCGTCGCATGCAGGTGTGCTGCATTCTGCTACTACTTATGGTGCTACGCATTGTGATGTCGTTGCCATTCATCTTGATATCCTTATCTATGAACAACTTGATGTCTTCGTGGATAGGCAAGTTCATAGACACTTGATCGACTGCATCCCCAATTGCACTCTTAACGGTGTATTTGACTCTGCTCTCCTAGAAGTTGTTGTACATGTGCTGTTGGGAGGTGGATGAACACCTATGATGCCTGGAGACATAGAAAGAATCATGGCAAGCAATCTCTCAGCTAAAAACCAAAACAAACTTGAGGACTGACTTGCAACATACCCATGTGAATGATTGTGAAGGTTGCGCAATTTCCGTAGGGAGGTCGAGACACTGACTGCAAAAACTACGCAAGGCATAATTTGGGCTGCGGGGAGGGTTAATGACTGCTGGAAATGCACAACGCACAGTCCAGCCTTGCCTGATGAGGACCGAAACTGCGCAATGCGCAATTTCAGTCAACAGTGATATGCAACTAGCAAACTACATTGCGCAATTTCTGGGGCCAGTAGGACACTACCTCCAAGAATTGCGAGATGAAAGTTTGGAGGTCAATGTTGGGCTATACTTGCACAATTTCTAGAGGGAAAGTAGAGCCTTCACTTCTAGAAATGCGCAGTGCTAGCCGGGCAAGGAACAGTTTGGGCTAAGGCAGCCCAGACTAGCCGACGGGCGATTGAAAACATGAGAAGTCTGAATGCATGGTGAGATGAGTGCAAACAAGAGTGAATGATCATACATGCAAACAACAAGTGAAGGATTTAGAAAATAATAAAGCATGCATGTGTGTGAAGCAAGTCGCCGCAACGACGACCATCCATTCCAAAACAATGTCATGCATGTGATAGTAGTGGAATATAAACAAAAACTGATATGTGGCTTCTACAAGCTAATATACATCAAAGCGATATCAAGCACTCACTGAAATCAAGTAGACAACACTCACGCAGAGCGAAACACAAAAAGCAATAGAAATGCAGCACAAGACATGAAAAGCATCCTTACCCCAAAACAACTGAGATGAATGTGCCAACAACTCCTAGATTCAATGTGGGATGTCAAAGCTGCAAGGTTGAGTTCTGCAGTGTTTGGTTGATGAGTTTTGATACAATCAAGGTTGTGACGCGCATGCCACAAATATAGGAAGGTGACACTTGGCAGGAGGTTTCTGAAATGATCCTTGCATGTAACCTCCTGCTGCTAAAAATAGATTCCTAAATCAAGGGATGCCTTTGCATGCTACCTTGGGAGAAGCAAGCCATGCATGAAAATCATTTTTGCTCGATCCTGAAGGGAACTGGTCAACCTGAAGGCACATGCATTAGTCTGCGAGCCTGGGATGAAAATATGCGTAGTTTCTGGGCTGAGCAGAGATGGTTTTCCTAGAGGGATTGTGCAATTTCTGAGAGGAACGGGTGATTTTCTCCCAGGATTGCATAATTTCTGGGCTGAGCAGCTCTCTTGGGTCAATCCTCGCAATTTCCTCAAGGAAGCCTGTCTAACTGTATTGTGCAATTTCTGAGCCCAACAGGCTACCTGGCTGGATTTGTGCAATTTTTACTAGCTGATGGGCTGGCTGTCCCAAAGGGATTATGCAATTTCCGGGAGCAACAGGTGACTGCAACCTAGAATTGCGCAATTTTTGGGCTGCAGCTATCCTGGGATGAATTGTGCAATTTTTTAGAGGAAGACTGTCAGGAGGAATTGCGCAATTCTGGAGGCCAACTCAGTGTCCAGCTGGGTTTGCACAATTTTTGGAGGGAAGGCTAGTTCCCCTCCAAAATTGCGCAATTCCTAGAGGGAGATGCTCAACTAGCAACTGACACTAAGTCTTGAAAGCAGCCTGTGAAGGGGGTGGAACAAACTTGCATGT
Organism: Pinus taeda; assembly: GCA_000404065.3. NCBI lineage: Eukaryota > Viridiplantae > Streptophyta > Pinopsida > Pinales > Pinaceae > Pinus > Pinus taeda. Next base: position 29,089 of record APFE030219812.1, read on the forward strand.
ACAAGCTAACAAGATTCTATGAAATAGCTGAAGCTGATGTGCTTGACAGTGCAAGACATGCTACTAAGGATGGTCGGTAGGAAGGCTCCAAAACGAAGCTAAGACAAAATTTTGGAGGGTGGTTGTAGCCGCTACAAAGCTTGGCGACACAATGCTAGAACTCCAGCTCTTTGAATGGACCTTGATCGTGAAAAGCAAGTCTAACATCTCTGGAAGTATTGTTCAATTCTCTAGTCGTCTTGGTTTTCACACTTGATTGATTATAAGATGTAGCATCTACCAAGCCTTTGGTCAGTCGACACACATTCCAAGCCAAGCCAACACAGTTGTTTCGATTAGGGATGAGGGGTATATTGGTGTACAAGTCATATGATCGTCCAATTTTTAGTTTTAATCTTTGGTGTTTCTTCGCTGCGAGGAGGCCTGGATAGTACCCCGACGGAGTCATGCAGGAACACAAGAATCACTCCGCTACCAGCGAGCCTGGTCAGTACCTTGGCAGAGTTACTTGCATCACCTCTTTGCGCAAGAAGCCTTTCTCTTCTTTCACCTTATTCAGTTTTCATTTTTTCAAACCTTTTTCACATTTTTATTTTTTTTATTTTTTCATAACTGTGCATAACACTTATTCATTTCAAAGGCGGAAGAGGGATTCTGACTTATTGAGAGAAGAAGAGATTGTTTCTTTATATAAGTAGTTTATATATACCCCTGACGTGCTTGTTAAGTTTCCCCCCTCACCTTACTCTACTTGACTGAGTTGACAAGGATTAACCCAAAAACAAACGACTAGAGTAGGTGATACTAGTTCGTGCGAAAGCATTGTGTTTTCACCAAGATCCACTTCAAACAGTACGTATTTTCCATTGATGTATCATGGACTGAAAGTAACAAATTCTTCATGAGAGAGTGTACAATAGATAACCAAATGTTAATAGTTGTACAAGTCCTCTTGTAATTTTCCCAAGCTTGTTTCAAGAGTCGCACACGGTCCATGCGAAACTAACCAACGATTGAAAATAAGAAAACAAAACAAAATGTAAAGCAATAAGTAGAAGAAAATGTGTATGAAAAGCAAGTAAGCAAACAAACAAGCAAGTAAGAAAAGACACAAAGAAAGAAGAAAACATGCATGCAAGCAAACAACTCAAAGAAAATACTACTCCTACTCCTAAGATAATAGTGCATAGGTCATCTCACATGAAATGATACTTCCAATGCAGCCACCGACACCTTGGTCAACTCATGTTGGTGAAGGCATGGTTCACAAACATCGCAATTGCGCAAACCAGCAAGCATGAAAGGTATAACGATGAAGACATACACACTCTGAGCTTATAAGCATCCACATAACAAAAATGAGTGAAAGCACATGACATGCACCCTGTGGACTTGCCATGGTGTTGTGTTAAATTGCGTGTAGATGTTGTGTGTATGCATTCTCTTGACTGTGACATGAAAGAAAACATGAGAAAGGTAGACCACTTACGTTGTGCAAGTGTGCTTTCTGTGTAAGATTCCTCCAATGCGTGAGTGATGGGATCGTGTAGTTCGTGTGGAGGACGTGAAATATAAGTGTTAGATTGAATTGAATGCAAAGCAGAGAGCGATGAGGATCCTTGCGTGTTTCAACAATTTCCTAATCAGAAGTGAAACTAACCTCAAGACAGTGAGGGCCTAACATAACCATTAGCTCAGGCTAAATTGCCTTGACAGTCAATGAGGTTTCAACTTCATCGACAAATAGATCATCGTAGACTAGTGGATTATATGGATTAACAACAAGTGAATGAACATCATGATTGGATGAAGAAGTAAAGGGATCATGACAACCAAGATCAGAAAATTCAGGATGTTTGTCGGCATCCTTATGATTTGATGAATCGCGCAGAGGGGTAGATGAGAAACAAGGATGTTCACCCTCCGTGTTTTCATAAGTGACAGATGACAGATTGGATGGATTTTCAGAGGAAGATGTGTCCTCTCTACAATGTAATGACAGACTGACATCTAACGTGTCCTATGAACGATCGGAAGTAGAAACATTAGGAAATGAGTTTTCACAGGGGAAATCAATTGTGGCAAACTCACAAGGGATGTCAGGATAGAGTGGGTGAGGCGCGGATGGAAAGGAGTCATCCTTCATCACAGATTCTTCTTTATATTCTTGCACACACTCATCATGAATGATGGCACAAGGTGGTTGCACAACAATAACTCCATCAACAACTTGATCATCGTTCACAATAGGTGAGGAGTCCGGAATGGAAGAACACAAGACAATATAATTTGGAGGATCAATAGAATGCAGGGACAGAGGTTGAGGGAATGAATCCACGTGACAACCAACATGCTTGCAAGCCAAATCTGCCCAAATATCAAGAGAAGGTGGGGTGGGAGGATGTGACAGTTAAACATATGTGTGTGCATAATCTCCCACATCACTCTGCGATGGTGGAGATGTTTGATGAGGTGAAGGTGGACAATCACTTGTGACAACAACTGTGCCTACATGTGATTGCACAACTCCATTGCCGAAGTGTACTGAGCGAGATTTGAATGATTTTAAGAATTGCGGATTTTCATATATGTAAATAAGACACTCAAATATCACATCGAAAAATTCCCAATCAAGTTCATCTTGGGGGAATCAGTATGCAAGATTACAAAATCATGTGTAAAACTATTCAACGGATTCATCCAGTGCTTTTCATAATTTCATAATTTCTTGATCGAGTGCTTTACGGTTAAAGTGATTTAAAGCATGGTCTATCTCTGTGACTAGATGAGAAAAATAATGAATAGATTTTTTGGCAGTGTGGTACACCAGTGCATTGTGTTCCCTCGAAGCATGTAGACAAACGGCATGCAAGTCGTGTATTCTTCAAGTATTCCATGTCTTTCACATGAGCCTACAACGCTAACCACATGCCTAACCAAGGCTACGTGGCCTCCACCATCGTATGTTTTATGTGTCAAGTTATTCGAGAGATTTTTCGAGATAATGAAGTCGTTTCCATAAGACATACACTCCAGAAGAGAAACTTTGTAGTTTGTCATGATAGATATGTAGATATTCAAACTAGATGTGAGGATCATCTTGTCATCTGGCCCTCCTTCTAGCACCAAAATGTTGGCAGTATAGGACCCACCAACATGTTAGGGGATCTCTTCGGTAAGAAGTCCCAACTAGACCTCAGACTGTTTGGTGTAGGAGTCATAGCAGTGGGTCGTACAGTATCGCCTTGACCGTAGTTTTGCACAGAGGCAGGTAAAATGTCCCTATTGGTAGCAAGGGTGTGATGCATGGAGTAAGTCAAGGAAGGTGCATGAGTGGTTCTAACACACGGAGGGTGAGGTGAGTGCACCCCTTGGTAACCTGTGAAAGCACAAAGTTAAGAAGGGAACACACAAACTAAGACGCATCACAAACTGGAAGGCAAGTAAGCTAGTAATCCAAAGTGATGGTTAAACCAACAACACATTTCAATAAGATTCATACACACATATATAGAAAATAGATATACATGCATGCGTAAGAAAACATATACATATATCATTTAGAGTAAACAAGATAGCTGAAATACAATACGACATATGCATGAAACGTGTTGGCTCTGTTATATTAAGAAATGTAAGTTCCAATCAAACAATACATCCATGTGCAACCACTAGTTCCGACAATGAAATGTTACAGTCACTGTCACCTGCTACTCCAAAGAGATATACTAGCTCTGCGCAATGGAGAAGTCAAGGCTCATTACAATAATGTCCAATCTTCCTCTAAGATACTCCTATTGGAAGCTTGGCTGACCAAAAGCCTCTACAATGAGTTATGAGGAACTATTTATAGAAAAGGGTGGGGTGACCCTTGACATTCCCCTTTTTGACCATTCATCTATCCTCGTGACTCTTCAACTATTCTATGACTGTTACATTAAACTATCAACACTTGAAATTCTACTTGACAAGACGTTACATTACAATGCACATGTGGCCATGTGAGACAAAATGGCTTGAGCAAGCCATGAAAGACATCACTGAGACTCAGACCGTTGTGGTGAGACCAACTCTTTGACATCCTTGTGACGATCGAAGGTGGTGAGATGGTGCCAATCTTGGTCATCCATGATGGTGTCCGTGCGCTCAATGGTGACATCTTGTTGAAAGAAAACTCTTGCCTCTGTTGCATCCGGGTACACTGATATGGCTCCTCCACCCAACTCGTCCACAAAATTTGGTGTCGCGTCATTACCTCAAAACCTCAATCTCCAAAACTGCTTTCGTCATGAGTGGATCTGCTTTGTACTTGCAGCTTTGCTCCGTCTCTATGTTGTCAACAACCTTCCTCTTGAATTCATCGTGTGTAGGTGTGTTACCTTCTGATACTGCTGATGGTGTTGCTCACTATGATTCTGTTTCCATTCATCTTGATATCCTTGTCCAAGAACAACTTGATCTCTTTGTGGATAGGAAAGTTCATAGACACTTGATCAACCGCATCCCCAGTTGCACTCTTAATAATGTCTTTGTTTCTGCTCCCTTGGAAGCTGTTGTACCTGTGTTGTTGGAAAGAGGATGAACAACTGTGATGCCTGGAGACATAACAACACTCATGGAAAGCAATCTGTCAATTCAAAACCAAAGCAAACTTAAGGACTGACTTGCAGCATACTTGTGTGATTGATCATGAAAGTTGTGTAATTTTCGTCAAGAGGTTGGGAGACTGACTGCCAAAACTGCGCAACACACAGTCCGGGTTGTGGGGAGGCTGATTGGCTACTGGAACTGCACAATTCATAGTCCAGCCTGGCCTGCTAAGGACTGAAACCGCGCAATGTGCAATTTCAGTCAGTAGTGACATGCAACCAACAAACTGCATTGCGCAATTTCTGGGGCCAGCAGGACATTGCCTCCAAGAATTGCGCAATGCAAGTCTGGAGGTCAGTTATGGGCCAGACTTGCATAATTTTTGGAGGGTAGGCAGAGCCTTCACTTCCGGAAATGCACAGTGTTATCCGGGCAAGGCAGAGTCCGGGCCAAGGCAGCCTAGACTGCCCGACGGGCGAATGAAAAGATGAGAAGTCTGAATGCATGGTGATATGAGTGCAAACAAGAGTGAATGATCATACATGCAAACAACAAGTGCGGGATTTAGAAAACAAGAAAGCATGCATGTGTGTGAAGCGGGTTTCCGCAACGATGATCGTCCGTGCAAAAATAGTGTCATGCATGTGACAATAGTGAGATGCAAACGAAAACTGAAATGATGCTTCTACAAGCTAATATACATCAAAATGACAACAAGTGCTCACTGAAATCAAGAAGACAACATGCACACAAAGCGAAACACAAAAAGCGACAGAAACACAGTGCAAGGCATGAAAAGCGGGCTTAACCCGAAATAGCTAATTTGAATGTGTCGACGACTCTTAGATGCAATGTGGGATGTTAGTGCTATAAGGTTGATGCAAGCAATGATCTCTGTAGTGTTTAGTTGATGAGTTTTGATAAAATCGAGGTTGTGATGCGCATGCCAAAAATCTAGGAAAGTGACACTTGGTGGGAGGTTTCTGAAATGATCCTTGCATGTAACCTCTAGCTACTAAAAACAGATCCCTGAATCAAGGGATGCCTTTGCATGCTACCTTGGGAGAAGAAGTCCATGCATGCAAATCATTTTTTCTCGGTCCCAAAGGGAACCAATCAACTTGAAGGCACATGCATATGTTTACGAGCCTGGGATGAAAATCTACGCAGTTTCTGGGATGAGAATAGATGGTTGTCCCAAAGGGATTGTGCAATTTCTAAGAGGAACAAGTAACTGTCTCCCAGGATTGCACATTTTTTGGGCTGAGCAGCTGTCTCGGGTCAGGCCTCAGAATTTTCTAAAGGAAACTTGTCTAACTGTATTGCATAATTTTTGAGCCCAGCAGGCTGCCTGGTTGGATTTGCGCAAATTCTACTAGCTGATGGGCTAGTTGTCCCAGAGGGATTACGCAATTTCTTGAAGCAGTAGGTGACTGCTTACTAGAATTGCGTAATTTATGGGCTGAGCAGCTATCCTGGGATGGATTGTGCAATTTTTTAGAGGAAGACTGTCAGGAGGAATTGCACAATTCTAGAGCCCAACTAGGTTTGCACAAATTCTAGAGGGAAGGCTGGTTCCCCTCTAGAACTGCACAATTCCCAAAGGGAGCTTCTCAACCAACAACTGACACTAAGCCTGGAAATCAACATTTGAAGGGGGTTGAACAAACTTGCATGCATAGGTTGAAAAGACTCTCCGAAACAACTGAAGCTGATGTGTTTGACAGTGCAAGACATGCTACTGAGGATGGTCGGTAGGAAGGCTCCAAAATGAAGCCAAGGAAAAATTTTGGAGGGTGGTTGTAGCCACTACAACCAAACCTTTAACTTAATAAATCTAATGGAATTATATTATAAACCCATGGGAATAATAAATCGAATGGATCAATACTAAAAATCCAAGGGAATAATATTACACTCAAGGGATAAATATTATAAATCTAAGGTATATAAACCCTAAGGTATCTAATGTAAACCCTAAAATTATCATGGCTGACCATGATTGATTTTCATATTGAGACAAACTTTCTCACAATGCAATGTTATAACATGGTTGACCATGGATATTAGACCCAAGGGATTAATATTATAAACCTAAGGCATATAAACACTAAAATAAACATCATTGACTAGAATAAATATGGTTGATTATAGTTGACTATGGTTGACCATGGCTAACTCTCGTTGACTATGGTTGGGAGTAATATTAAAGCTAAGGGATGAATATTGACGAATATTATCAACCTAATTTAATTAATCAAATCAATGAGATTTATATTAAACCCAATTATTAATATTATGAACCATATGAATAATAGTACACCTGAGGAATATGGGCCCTTAGATTAATAAACCCAACAGATTGATATTGTAAACCCACAAGAAGTAAACCCTAAAATTATCATGGTTAACCATGGTTGATTTTCATATTGAGACAATATTTGTCACGATGTCACGTTGCAACATGGTTGACCAAGGATATTATATCCTAGAGATTAATATTATAAACCCAAGGTATACAAACCCTAAAATAAACATGGTTAAGTACAATAAATATGGTTGACCATTATTGATTATTGTTTGGAGTAATATTAAACCCAAGGGATGAATATTATAAACCCAATTTAATTAGCTAAATCCATGGGATTTATATTAAACCCAAGGATTAATATTATTAACCCTATGAATAATAGTACACCCTAAGAATATGAACCCTTAGATTAATAAACCCAAGGGATCAATACTAAACACCCAAGGTAATAATATTACACAAGGGATAAATAACCCAAGGTATATAAACCTTAATATTGTAAACCCTAAAATTATCATGGTTAACCATGGTTAATTTTCATATGGAGACATTCTTTGTCACAATACAATGTTGCAACATGGTTTACCATGATTTATTTTCATATGCACAAAATATTTTTTCACAATGCAATGTTGGACCATGGTTGATTTTCATATTGAGAAAATCTTTGTCACAATGTGATGTTGGACCATGGTTTAACATGATCATAAACCAAAGAGATTTAGATTAGACCCAAGGATTAATATTATAAATGCTATGAATAATATTAAGCCCTAGGAATAAGAACCCTTAGATTAATAAATATAAGGGATTGATATTAGAAACCAAAGGGATTAATACTAAAAACCCAAGGGAATAATATTTAGCCCAAGGGATAAATACTATAAAACCAAGGCATATAAACCCTAAAATAAATATTATAAACCAAAAAATAGACATCGTTGACTATGCTTAATTTCATATTGAGACAATCTTTGGCATAATGAGATGTTGGACTATGGTTGACCATGGTAGACCATGGTTGATTTTCATATTGAGATAATCTTTGTTACAATGTGACATTAGACCATGGTTGACCATGATTATAAACCCAAGGGATTTATATTAAACCCTCGTATTAATATTACAAACCCTATGAATAATATTATACTTTAGGAGTACAAACCCTTACACTAATAAACCTAAGGGATTGATATTATAAACCCAAGGGAATAATTCTAAAACCCCAATGTGTTATAAACCCAAGAGATTGATATTTCAAAACTAAGGTATATAAATCCTAAAATAAAAATTATAAACCCTAAAATAAACATAGTTCACTAAAATAAATATAGTTGACTATGGGTTGACCAGAATTTTAGAACATTGATTATGGTGGCTATGAAATTAATAAACCGAAGAGATTAAATCCTTGGATTTATTAATCACTTAGGTTTATAATATTAATCAAATAAGAGATGTTATTAAACATGATTAATATTGTATTAACGATATTATTAATAGTTATTTAATTAATAATATTGTTTTCAAATTCATTATTATTAATTACATTTTTATTTATATATATTTTAATATATTATTTATTTATAATAATAAATATTATAAATTTATAATAACTGTATTAAAATGTTTACTTTAATATTTATAATACTAATAATTAAATTGTTATTTTTAATATTTATTACAACTAATATTTTAAAATGTTATTTTTTTTAATATTTAATTATCTAAAATTGTAAAATGGTGGGATCACATATGAGTTTTATTTATCCTATTTATGAATTCTTCATTGCAATTTATATATAAAACCACTAGTGTATTGGATTTAATTTTAAGTTTATCATAGAAAACTATTAGTTTACATTTTGATGATTAGCAACACTGAAGCAATAAGTTGAATTTGTGTCATCACTTGTTTCACACCTTTCCATTTTCCTTGTCGATGTACTTGATCTCTATTTTAAATTCTATGCTATTCCCAACACTCCTCATCTATTTGAAAACACGACTCCAACAAAAGTTCTCATCAATTTGAAAACATGACTCCAACAAAAGTTCTCATCATTTGAGTTAGTTATACCATCGTGGATTTTTTATTTTTTATAAAATGGATGGTTAAGATTTGATTTGGAGCTAACATTTATTCATTTAATTTAATTAAGACAACAAGGGGTGAGATTTTAGAGGCATGCGTCTTGCATGTTACAAGGTAAATTAATTATAATTTAAACGAAAAATCAAAACCAAACTCAGCCGACAGATTTGTGTTTCCTTTCATTTTTTTTTGGTTTCAATTCAAAGGTAAAGGATCGTGCGCCTACAGGGTTTGTTTCTAGCATGCAAGAATCTAGACAATTCTATTGCATGATAGTAGAGAAATTATTCGGCTCTGATTTATGGTACGCATCATGATCTCTCATTATGCATGTTGATCTTTAATTTCCTTCCCATGTTTGCCATTTTGAAATTATTGGCCCAGACTACAGTTGTAGTCCAAGAACAACACAGTCAGCAAATCAACATTGTTTGGAGCATAGTTTTTTGCTTTGCAAGGATAAAAGATTCCTATCTAAATATTTTGAATCCTGATAAAATTTCAATACACGCATTTGGGCATACCAAGGTCGTTTTTAATGTGCGCACAACACTCAAACTTTGTATTATTAAACCCCGATTTTTTTACATTCAACCCACTACGTATGTTATAACATCCTCTCTTTCCATTAATTCAGTTAAAGTTAGGGATTTTCTCATCGAAAATATTTTCATACTTACTATTCACATGTTATTGTGAAATGTCTGGAAACTCTATTATGTGTTGTAAACAAATAGTTGTTTCAACAGGTTGTAAATGCCGACAAACATGATGCAGTAAGGATTTAGTTTACAACATGATTTATGATTTATATAAATAGCACGGGGTGTAACCATTTTGGTATTTTATAAGCACTTAGCTAATGATAAAATCGTAATTTTCTTTCTATTTCAACTTAAAAATATGGAAGTGGGGCAACGAGTTTCTGTAAAATGAAAGGATGAGGTGATTTGAATCCAGATACCATGGTAAATTATAAGACTCTTTCACTTGTTTTGGATTTATAAATTTTTAATTGTTCTAGAATCTTCACTTTATTGTAAGAAGAGCATATGGATTGTATGGCTAATCTAGTTGGGAAGCTTCAAAGTTTCTGGCAGACTATGCACTATAGAGGATTCAAAATTGGAATATATTTTGTTGCTAGGTCAGTGTAAATCAAATAATAGATAAATTAAAACTATTCGTTAGATATCAAAAATCTGATTCATTCTGGTTTTATTTCTGCATTCAAATTAATGTTGTGCATGGCATGTTTTTCTAGATATGAGATATTATACATGCAAAAAAAACCATGGAACATTCCCTTATATACCAAGAACAAGATGTGTTTGTAGATGTATCTAGTCTATCCAAGATTGCTGTTGAACTTTGATGGAAAATTATAAGTACCCAAAAAATAGCGAAACTCTTAGTAACTATATACAAAAATATTGAACCATTCTTGGTTGGTTTTGTTGGGTTTGTTTCTATGTATCTTGACTCTGTAAAAGTCTGCATTCACTATGAATTCTTGCGAGAGAAAGTTGAGAACAATTGGCATTAACAAATTTGAGAGAAGTTGAGGATATGTATGTGAACTTTTAATTAAAAGATAATGTGTGTAAAACTAATTGGTGTCTTATTCACTCATTGAGCATGGAGCCCCCTTTGAAGTATTCCAATGCTCTCCTGGAGAGACAATTTTCCTTCTATATGTGCAACCTGGCACATGCAGTTATCCCCTCATTTAATCATGAAACGCTTGATTGTTGGCATTCTCATCCACTAGTGGAACAAAAAACTCCAAATCGACTCCTTCAATTCAATAATTCAAATCAAATCGATGTTTACTAAATGAATGGGACCTTGTGGGAGCCTATTGGATTTTAGAGTGTGCTCTCATATGGCATGACAAGTTGAAGCCTAGTATTCATGCCCCTCTCTTCTTTCTTAGATGTTTCCAACAAGCACAATGTTCCTTTGGTCAGGGAGGAGCAAGTACGTAATTTTTTTTATTTATTTGGGTAAAGAAACAAAAACAATTAGATCCTAATTGATTATTGTGTTGGATTAATTTATCTCCGTAGAGAAACAATAGTTATTGTTGTTTTCAATACATGCATAGTTAAAAATGGTACTGTGTAACTATTAAATTAGAAAAAATATATGATAAAGATAGAGAACAAAAATAGATTAAAGAAAATCAGGGCAATTCCCACACCCAAGATGTAAATTAGTCACTAAAACTAAAATACAATAAAGGCTATAGAATAAAAAAATAATAAATATAATCAAGTTGGTTAGCATCCAATGTCTGTGAAATCATGAAAAGCCTAGAATATGGTAAGAGTTTAATATGTCAGCTTTTAACAGTAAGACAGTGTTTCATGTACAATCAAACTAAAACTAATATCCCAACACAAGAGTAAGTCAATAAATGACTGAGTATATAAAAGCTGACTTGCTCCTTCTTGGCCAAAGAAACATTGTGCTTGTTGGAAACATCTGAGAAAGAAGAGGGGGACATGAATACTAGGCTTGAACTTTTCATGCCATATGAGAGCGTACTCTAAAATCCAATCAACTCCCACAAGGTCCCATCCATTTCGCAAACACTGATTTGATTTGAATTATTGAATTGAAGGAGTTGATTTGGAGTACTTTCTTCCAATAGTGGAGGAGAATGCCAACAGTGAAGCATTTCATGATTAAATGATGGGATAATTGCATGTGCCAAGTTGCACATATAAAAGGAAAATGATTGATCCATTCTATATCGTTTCATATACTTTTTATTGTTTTTTTTAACATCATTTTTGTTAATCCTTATACGGGGAGATAAATGAGAGGCACAATAAACTTTTAATCATCATTTGGTAAAAAATTAATTTAAGTAGGTTTAAACACTTGATTTAGATATGCAAGGAAGTTATGGCTTTTAATTTCATTCATTGATGGAGTGGCTATGACGAGAATATATTGACATCTTTTAGTTTAGACCATCAAATGGATTAATTAGAAAAAGGATTAAAATGGTCAATTCCAATAGGGGGATGCATATTGGCGTAATTAAGATAAATTTATTATGGTTTTATATGTATATTTGTATAGTTTTTTATTATTTAAATTAAATTATTAATGTATAAATAGATTCAACCATTTTAAAAAATCTCCTAAACATTTAGATATATTACATTATATAATAAAAAGTTTTAAACTTTTAATTTCTAACTACTCTTTATTGTATTTTAAACAAATTTAATTGAAAAATAAATGTGAAAAAAGTCAAAGTTATAAAATAATGAAAACATTTACCATTAATTATTATTTTTTTCAATTGTTTTACATAATATATAAATAGCTCTAATTTTTTTAAAGAATATATTATGTAAATATTGATATTAAAATATTTTATTTAGTATAAGCATTGAAAATATTTTTACATATCATATTTCCACATTAAAAGGTATTTTTTGTTGTTAATAATATATTTTTAAATACATTTCAAAATATTTAAGCTTTCATATTCAAATATTTTATTAGTTATTTAAATTGAATTTTATTATTATTAATATTTTTTTGGAAATTAGGCACTTTGGATTACTATAAGAGAGGCTTATATGGACCAAATTTTTCTTTATCGGTCTAATTGAAGGGAAACCAAACCACTAGCATAAGTTTCAAAGTTTTAAAGGTCTTATCATAGATTATTAAGACCTTGTCTAGCTAAAGCATATTTTAAATACAAACTCATATAAATAGGTTGGCCACACCAGACCTTAATGTATAGCAACATAGCTAATTTACAAAAAACAACTACTAGAACTAAAAAAAAATAAAAATAGAAAATAGTGAATCATAACAACTATTGGGTTTAATCTTCAAGCATCTACACTGATTGATCACCATCCTCATCTAAGGAAGAGATGTTGACTAATTTCCTGGCTAGAATGGTTAGTGTGCAATCAATATTGTCAATTCTTTCCTCAACTCTACCAAACTAATGGAAATCTATTATTGATTGTCCGCGCGAATAGTGACCACTCGTCCCATAAGAATTTTGGTTTCCCAATAAACATTGATTTTTCGCTTGTACAAGGAAAAACATGTTTAAGTGGAGGTCCCTATATTAAGGATCTAGTCACGAGCAGTGGAATCAACATGGGGATCAGGAATAAAATATCGGTCATGGCACACCTCCGCTTCCACTTGTTTAATTGCATGCCAGACTAGTTCGAGAATAATTTCCTAACAATGAGCCATGGAATCATGGGCTTGTGCTTGAGTGTAAAACTGGGAGTTAGAGGCAATGTGGTGGTCCATTTGGACAAAGAAAGAGAAGTTCCCTCACCAACCCCCTCTTAGTCTACTGGCTAGTCTACCACGAGGCATGTACGCCTTGAGAGATAGGGTGAGGACATGTGGGTGATGGAGAGGAGCATAGGAGTCAATGGTGGCATGAAGGGGCGACCAAGAGGGAGGAGAGAATAGGTAAGACGAGGTCAACCAAGGGGAGGTGGTCAAGAAGTCAGCAAGAGTATGGTGAGGCAATACAAAAATAAGAAAATGATACACAACCTAGATGGAAAGATAATCCAAGGTCGAGGAGAGTATGAGCTGGAAAAGGGTGAGGGTCAATGGAAGAGTGCAAGATACCAGAGACAGAGCCTTGTTGTGAATCCTAAGAAGGAAATACAAACCTACAAACTAATAAACCCACAATTGAGAAAACATGAGTGAAAATTAAAGAACAAATAATAGATATGAACCAAAAGAATGATTACCATAAGAAATGAATCATCCATGGAGAAGCCAAATCCAAGAGCTTCGATGGAGACGTAAGGAGTGTCTAATGTATAGAACACACTACCAACAATTTTCAGCATGATAATCCCTGAGGATTTTACATGTTTTCAATTTAAAAGAGTTTCCAAGGCCAAGGATTCACTCGCAGGTTAATGACTTAGAGGCCAAAAGCAATAATTGCATTGTTGAGAGAAAATTTGGAGCCAATAGTGTTGAGAAATATAGGGCATTTAGAGTTACAATATTTCTTTTCTTGATAATTTCTTGTGATATACTTTTACTTCTTAACTTATAGTATTCTCTTTGTTAGCTTATTAATGTGTTATTCTCATCAAGACAATTACCAATATGAAAAATAAAATAAAAGTGACACAGTATGTAGGCTTCTCAACCAGGGCCAAAACCTCTCACTTCTCGAGAGGAAAACCCGATCAAAATTCTTCTTCTAGATATTCAATTGATATGTACCAAGACCATGACACAGACCCTTGAATCCAGTATCCTCCCAAGACCCTTGTCACTAACCTTGATGCTTTTCCTCTTCCCTTCCTCGCCTTTCTTCTTGATCTTGAACTACTCTCCTCAACTCCTTCTAGAGATACTCAGTCTCCAGGATATCATTGGCTTCCTCTAGAGAACCTCAGTCTCTAGATCTATATGATCTCAATTTCCTAAAAGAATCATTCCTTCGATTCCCTAGGAGAAACTTCTCCTTTGTTGCCCTAGAAGAAACCTCCTCTTTGCTACCCCAAAAGAATCTCTTCTTTGCATCCTAGAATAAATATCCTTCTTCACAAGTCCAAAAGAACCCTTCTTTGCTACCCCAAAATAATGTCTTTTGCTTCCTCAGAAGTAAATCTTTGGTTGCACTTTCTTCACACTTCTCTTCTACCTATTCTTCACACTTTTGCTTTACCTTTTCTTTGCAAGTTTTACTTCTCCAAATTCAAGTCGATTTGCTTGATCGAATGTGTGTCTTCAAGTGAGTCTAAGTTAGGCTATATATGCACTTCTTCTCACACCCTTTAGGCTGACATGACTATTGGAGGTTAGGCTGAATTCCTCTAGCACGCCCCTTCATTGTTTGTAGGCTAACTTGAAGAGGATAGATGACAAGTTCTTGCAGAATACTTTACATAGATGAGATTTACCTTTTATAAAGTGTGACATGAATTCATTACATGACAATTACTTTAACATTTTATGACTAACTGATAAATAAATCCTAAAGACTCTCAATGGGAGCCTTAACTCAAAAAACAAAATCCCTTTCTCATGAAACCCATGAAGCAAGTTAATAAAATAAATTTATTTTTCTTATTTACATATCATTACATAAAATCATATTTACATGTCATTATGAAGACTGAACCTACTTACACATTTCAACACTCTCTTAACTAGGGAGGTATTTATAATGGTACTTAACCTTTTCAATCTGAACAATCTCTCATAAGAATAATTCGAATTTGTAACTCATTTGTATAGCATCATATCAACCAACATTTTTACATAGCAAGGCCTTGACTAATAACTCCATCTCTCCACAAGATCTAAGCTCAATTCTGGTGAGACCAATGATTTATAGACACACTCATCATTGTCTCTCTCCAAACATACCCCAGTCGAGTTCTCTCAAGTTATGATCCATGAGGACTATTCTTATCTTGGACTCCCCATTCCTCAAAGGATATCGGTCCTCCATGACTACTTTTTCATGGGATATCCTATCGCATCCCCAAAGAGTATCAGATGCCAAATGATTAGAGAATCCTCCATTCTATCTTCCCAGGTGAAGACTAGAACGACATGTCTATCTCTCCTTTTCAAACACAGAGGACATATTCCATTAAATCAATGTACTCATTCCTATCACAAAGGAATGTACCTAAGCTCCCTGCTTAGGAATTTTCCAAGTTTCTTCCAAGTAAGAAACTTCTTTTCACTCCCCCTCTTAACCAGGGACCTATTACAGCTCCTCATGTGAAGATCTTGAAACAACTAGCTTCATGAAAAGCTCCTTCCTTCAATGTCATGAATTTCTTATTCGTTAAGAAGTCTTCATCTTTGGGAGTTTCTACATAGGGTAAAAATCATCCATCACTTTTATCCATGAATTAGTCATGTCCTTAACTCATCATAAAGTGATCCATCATATTTTCCATCTGGCTTTGCTTCATGTCATTATGATTTCATTCCATATTTTTCAGAAGGACATTACATCCTTGAGTATGGTCTTCTTGGAAGTCATCCACAAATTTCCCTTTGGAAGTCCTACATAAGCCCATCCAGATATTAGATCAAAAATATATGAACACTTAAAATCAAAATTACCTTTGTGACGATATTTCACCATGACATCTTCCTATAGGTATCAACATCCTACATGCAGACTGACACATCTCCCATTGATATCCATTATCAAGGGTATCTATATGTTTCCTACTTCCATTAGAGTCTTCCCATCCTTCCGGGATGTCTTCTAGTAAAATCTTCTTGGACTTCAGATGTTGAATTCCTTCTACCTTTGTTGCATATTATCACAATATCTTCCTGTATTTTCTCACACTCTTCATTCCCAAGAGCTTCCAATAAGAGTTCCTTAATTATAGTCAACTTCCTTATCATTCATATGAGAAAATATTATGTTGATGTCATCTAGTGTGATTTATGCTTTTACTTTAATATTTCGGAGGAGGAGATTCCTTCTTCTCTTGATCATATTTCCCAAGAGAGTGATCCATATTATCTACAACCATATGATATGACTTTCCTAATATCATACCTCATCTTCCTTTTGGTCAACCAGACTTCTTGTAGAAGCTTCATTCGAAATAAATTTATACTTTAGACATTCTTTCTAGTTATGTCATTATACCATCATCCCTTGAGTCCCACGAGTTGGAATTCCTGATGAAAATCTTTCTTTCTTTCGAGATCAGTGAATCCTTCGATGAGGATTCCATCAAAGAAACTTAAGGATCTCTCATATCCTTACCCAACATATGTTTCTTTATTGACTATTGTAAGACGATCCCAGCCGATGATGACCTCTGCTCCTTTTTATTTCAATGAGGTTTACAAGATCTCCCATTCTTTGTAAATATAATTTCTTTCAAACATTATTTCTCCTACTCATGTCACGAGCTCTTACTTCTAATGCTTCTATCATGATGTTATTTTCTAATAAGATGCATCCTATCTTATATACATTTCTTCGTATATATAATTTACAAGTGAAAAGTACATTTCAATGAAGAATATCATCTCATTCATAGTAGAGATCTTTTACTTCTTCATTCTTACATTTATTTGACTCAGGCTCTTTCACTTCTTTAATGTGGGCTTCTTCCCTATTCCTTTCTTCCTTACTATGATTAAGAAAATATCTTCTATAGTGCCCAAGTTCTTTACATCCATAGCATATTATATTATCCATGTTACTCTTATTCTTTTAAGGACCAAATTTTCCAAATTTCCCTTTATTTCTTGTCATAGCAGTGTATGCTTGATTCTGCTCATTTGGCCTGAAATCAACCTTTGATTTTAGTTTGGTTTCTTTGGTTTTACAGAGTGACCATAGATCTTGAAATGGAGTAGTCTCTTTATTCCCATATAAGCTTGAAGTGAAGTTACCCCATTCTTCTAGTAGTGCATTTAGTAACACTATGGTCATCTCCCTATCAGACATGACTTCTCCTAGTTCTTGTAGTCGATCTTGAATTTTTGATATCCTCATGAAGTATGATGCTATTCCATCTTCCTTGGATATCTTCAGTTTGTAGAGTTCTTTCCTTAATGAGATTACTTCTCCTCCAGTACTTACGGAAAACAACTCTACCAATTTGTCATATATATCTTTTGCAGTTTCCAACTTTGATACATATGGGATTAGAGAGTCTTTTATAGATTCCATAAGAATCCTTTGTGTTCTCACTTCTCCCTTCATGTATCAAGGATGTGCTTGAGTATCTTCCATTGGAGGTTGGGTTATCGATCCCTTGAGGTGATTCCTGACCTCAGTTTCAATAAGGTTTAGGTCTATCCTTTTCTTCCATGCAAGGTAAGTTACAATCCCAACCAATTTATTACTTTCCTTGCAAAAATACATTTTTATATTATTAGATATAGTCATAAACTTAGTTAAGTGATTTTTTCTTGCTTCCTCCTTAATGTTGATGTTGATAGAGGATTTTCGTCTTGAGTGATTGATGAGGGAGAGCTTGATTCACGATCCTTCTTGAATGTCCTAGTCTTCCTTCCATATTGAAGAGCTTCCACTCCTTTGATGATGTATAAGTGATGATCTTTGAAGTGATTCTAGGGTTTCGTTCTTTCTTCCTTCTATTTTCTTGAAGATAATTTCAAGACTCTTGCTTGGAGTATTCTTCATTCTAGGGATTTGGTAGATGTTGATTCCTTGCTTAATCCTTACTTGGAGTTAAATTCTTGTGTGTCCACTTGCTTTGAATGCCCCTTCTTGTCTTCAACAACTAAGCTATGATACCATGTTGAAAAATATAGGGCATTCAGAGTTACAAGATTTCTCTGCTTGATAATTTCTTATGATATGCTTTTACTTCTCAACTTATTGTCTTCTCTTTGTTAGCTTATTAATTTTTTCTTCTCATCAAGACAATTACCAATATGCACAATAAAAGATAAGTGACACAGTATGTAGGCTTCTCATCTAGGGCCAAAACATCTCACTTCTTTAAAGGAAAACCCTATCAAAATTATTATTCTAGATCTTCAATTGATAAGTACCAAGACCATGACACAAACCCTTGACTCTAATATCCTCCCAAGAACCTTGTCACTAACCTTGATGCTTTGACTCTTCCCTTCCTCGCCTTTCTTCTTGATCTTGAATTGCTCTCCTCTGCTCCTTCTAGATAAACTCGGCCTCTAGGATATCAATGGATTCCTCTATATAATCTTTGGCTCTAGATCTATATCTCAGTCTCCTAGAAGAATCCTTCGCTATCCTAGAAGAATCCTTCCTTCGCTATCCTAGAAGAAACCTCCTCTTTGCTGCCCGAGAAGAATCTCTTCTTTGTTTCCCAGAAGCAATCTCCTTCTCCACTGGTCCAAAAGAACCCTTCTTTGTTGCCCCAAAAGAATGTCTTTTGCTTCCCCAAAAGAAACTCTTTTGTTGCCATTTCTTCACACTTCTCTTCTACCTCTTCTTCACACTTTTGCTTCACCTTTTCTTCGCACTTTCCTTCACCAAATTCAAGTCGATTTGCTTGATCGAATGTGTGTCTTCAAGTGAGTCTGAGTTAAGCTATATATGCACTTCTTCTAACATCCTTTAGGTCGACATGACTGTTGGAGGTTAAGCCACTTCTTCTAACTTATTGCATCATTGTTTGTAGGCCGACTTGAAGAGGATATATGGGAAGTTCTTGGAGGACACTTTACATAGACAAGATTGATTTTTTACAAAGTGTAACGTGACTTCATTACATGAAAATGACTCTTAACATTTTATGACTAGATGTCAAATAAATCCTAAGACGCTCAATGGGAGCCTTGACTCAAAAACAAAATCCATTTCTCATGAAACCAATGAAGCAAGTCAATAAAATAATTTTATTTTTCTTATTTACATCCCATTACATAAAATCATATTTACATTATTATGAAGACCAAACCTAGTTACACTTTTTAGCATATAGTGCCAGTAGGACTAGATTTTGTCTGAATTATAAATGCCATATAGAAATGTAGTTAAAGTCTTTGTGATTTGTGTCTTGTGTGTAGAATGATAACATGAATCTAGAGCCAATTCCATTCCTATTTGGTTCGAGCATGGTAAAGAGCCATTGTAATTTCCAGCCAAGATACCTATACTTTTTTATGTCTCACATAAGATTCAAGTGACGTTTACCCTAGTGCCAACTTCGTGCCATAGTATGTGATTTGACTAGAGCGCATGTAATGTGCCAAGTATAGTGGGAGCCACAACCCCCTTGTGATTGTGTTTTCACTATGTCAAGGTAGGGGGTGAAGGAATGATCGCTTCTAGGCACCCTACATGGGGGAATTTATTATTATTATTATTATTATTTAAACGTGTAGTCTAACTAATAGATGATATGAAATGGAGCTAATTAGTAATGTTGTGCTAATTCCCCATTCATAATAAAACCTAAGATGTTTATCATTTTCTTATCAAGTGCTTAAGGATTCTCCATTTTTGCTTAATTCACTGATCCCCATGAGAATCTCTTATGTAAATGTTATAAACAATTTAACATAAAACATATGCTAAAAAACAACAAAATAATAGCAAAGAACATCAAAATACAACACACAACACAAAGATTTGATTAAGAGTTCACCCATCTTGGGCTACATCTCCTTGGTCCAGCTTCCAATGCTTGGGCCTCTCTATTATGCTCAAAATTACAACAAAAGTGTGTTTGCAATGCTCAAATGCCTTTGAAACCTGTCTGAAATGAGTTCAGAATACTTAGAAAAGGCTATCTAGACTCTTTTTACAACCAATTTGGTGGAAAAATGAAGAATTTATGACTTCTCCTAGTTTCCCCATTATTTGTTCCACAAAATGCTCCACATCCGGCATGATCCTACAAATTAGCCCCAAAAATACGCTAACTGAGCGAAAATTTCACCGTGCAACAGGCCATATTCTAGTGGAAGAATCGCAAATCGCAATCAGCAAGGACCAGTGGGCTTAAGGTCTGCGAACAGGGTGGTGATGTGTGATTGCGATGTGCACGGACCCGACGGGAGTATTAACCAGAGCTTATAACCTTATCGCATCTGGATATCACGATCGACGAAAAACCAATGGTCTTGGATATGCGGAACTGTGTTATATTGCGATTTGTGATTGCGATATTGCATCGCAACCCTAATCTCGTCGGGGGCCGATTATGTTGTACTTCATTCCCTTCGTCAATGTGCGATTGTGATTTATCACATTGCAACCCTTCCCTGCTTGAGGGTCAATTATTTAACACGATATGCCTATGACTTGTGATTACAATATGCAGGGGCCAATGGCGACCTGCCACTTGGTGCCTCCTCATTCACTGAAGGGCCTGCCACGTCATCCAATCATGTCATGTGAGCAAGTCAAACCTGAACTTTGACTTGCTCTAACCTCTGCATATGAGCTCAGATTTGAGTTTCGTTCGCATCGTTGGAATCAAAATGATGAGCTCTTCGATTTGAAGCTAAGTTTAATAAAATTCTGACACTTTGATTTTTGAGCATAATTTTGAGCACAAGCATGGCATCCATTTTTTCTATGTGTGTTTGGGATTGGTAGATACGAATTGTATGAGAATTACTTGGTGTTTTATGTTGAACAAAAGATGGTTTGGTGTATCCAAGCCGAGAACCAAATGGCCCCAGTTATGGTGTTTTCAAAATATAAGGTTTGCTCTCTACATTGAATAAGTGCTTCAACTTAACTAAGACGTGCAGATGTGCTTTCTCATGCTTGGGTGCATAAGTTGAACTGACATTCAAACTTGCATGAGTATCAGGTAAAATTGGCACACTTCCACGTGGCATTGTTGAGCTAACTCACTAAATTGATCACCTATTGTAATAATTGTTGCTTGCTTTTGATTGTAGTTTTTGGTACAATGGAGGTTGCAAGTATGTGCCTATAGCTATAAGATCTAATTATACTTTTGTATCCTTGATTTGGTTGTGTTGAATTATGCTCATGGTTTGGAGATCAATAATTAGTGTGTGCCTAGGAGGTCAAGTTTTTAACTAGTTAATTGAGTTACTATTCAAACTAGAAGCCTTGATTCAAAGTGTGTATCATGTGAAATTTAGTCAAGTATGTTCAACTATCTTAGAGGTCTAATTAATAGTGGTGATGTTTTTGTTGAGTTTCTAATAAGTTTAGTAACACTTATGTTTTGGGTGGATTGTTGGTTGGTTGACCATAGGTGATGGGTTGGGTTTAGAAACATGCATATGAATTATTCATTGTGTTGGAATGATGTAAGGCTTGAGGGATAGGTGTTGGTAGATATTGCATGCATCTATTGCACTAGTTATCTCTTGGAATTGCTAATGGAGTTGTTCACACATTCAAAGGGAGATCATTAAAAAAATAAAAGAAATATGTCCTTAAAGGAAGGCATACTCAATTAAAGGTTACAATAGTAAGTAACCATGTATTCCAGTGGATGGTTGTTCCTTTATATGAACTTCTACAAATTGGTGATGTCTACCAAAGGAAAGTCATTGGTTGAACCAAACCATTGAATTTAATAATGAGGAATCTCTTTAGTGTCTATGGGAGCATGTGTTACAAAGGACTAGATGATGATGAAGAAGCTCTAACATAATATAGATTAAGACAAATACTTCACAAAGAGGGGTGTTGGAATTATCAATACTTTCCTCATGGAAAATTGCATTACACTTATGATTATATGAAAATATTGTGGTTTGTTAATGTATTAATCTACACATAATACAGATCACAGAAGCCTCAAATCAATAATTTTCAACCTGTACGGGAGGGAGAAAGTGCAATTTGTATGAGATGACTTTGAAAGACAACACTACACATAATACAGATCACAAAAACCTTAAATCAATAATGTATTAATCGTTGTAATGTAAAATTGGTCTTAATCTAATTAGTTTATTTTAAATTTTAAAAATTTATTATTATTAATTGAATATAAGAAATTCTCTCCACTAATTTAACTCATTGATTGATGCATTTTTAAAATTCACCGAACCAATTGTATAACAAGATAATATGTATATATTTTAAAATAAACTTTCATAAATGTATATTCATGCCATTTTAATAAAATATAAATATATAAATTATATAACATATATAAATATTCTCTAACATTTTAACGTACATGCTTTCCATATTCACAGGAAGAAAAGAAAATTTAACCGTTTTCATTAGTACAATGCTAATGATTTCAATAAAAAAACATTTAGTGTAGACCAACGACAGAAAATTGACCCCGATGCGCAAGCAATTTGCTACTCAAATTTTATCGCCGGACAGAAGAGAAGTTGTATAACTTAGGGGCATATGACTTCATCAGTATACAATTTTTATAACTTAGGGTCACATGACTTCATGAATTGACGTGGAGAGTGATCACGTTGAGCATAAAATCATACTTGCACGGCACGCCTTATGTATACACAAAGAATATATCATTAATATATTATGCTATGACTTCATTTATATTATGACGTTCAGCATAAGATCATACTTGCCCGGCCGCCTTGTATACACATTGTATATATCAATTGATATATTCTTCTATGACTTCATTATATACGAATCTATGACTTCATTCACATTTACTGAACAAAGGAAAACATATTTTAGAAATTATTAAACCCTTTTTTTTCCAATGACATTCATCCACCACATTGTAAATCGGCATACTTTAATAGATTACGAACGACCTTACTTGTATCAGAAGCCACGAAACTTCGGCATTAAAAAATAAGGCATACAGTAGATATTAAAAAATTATCAAATTGTGGATTGAATGGAATAGTATATTGTGGAATGTTTATTGTTAAGTATTTTTGAAATCCAGCTTCCAGAATTCATAAAATTGACGACGGGAGTGGCACAAAAATATACTTGTACGGGACGGTTTTTATGTACATATACATTGAATATATCAGTTAATATACGACGTTAAATTCATACAGACGAATCTTCGCACATGCTCCTCGTTGAAAGTGAAGAGGTTATGTACATATACATTGAATATATCAGTTAATATACGACGTTAAATTCATAGAGACGATTCTTCGCACATGCTCCCCGTTGAAAATGAAGAGGTGTGATATTTAGATTTAGCAACCGTTGAATTTGCTCGTTTTTTCCGGAGTGAAATATTGAAGGAGGTTGCACAAAGAAGTCCGTTCATTCGGCTGACAATTTTTATAATTATATATATATATATTATATATATATATATATATATATTATTTTGATTATTGGATTAAGACATTCGAACGACAAACTTATAAAATCATTTTATCGGTTTAAATAAAATTTTATTATTTTACAAGTTATATTAAAGAAATTCTTTAGAAATTTTCCATTCTTCCAAGTTGCATGTTTGTGATTATTACATCTTAGTGATTTAACTACGTATAATGTCTATTAAATTTATCCAAAATTCAAACGTTTTTAAAACACATCAAAATTAATGTGCACATGTTACACGTTATATTTAAAAAAAATTGTTATGCAAATTTTAAATAAATTTTGCAATTTTTAGCTGTTGTCTTGAAAAAATTGTGAATGTTTGTGTTTATTACATTTTAGTGGTTTAGTAATTGGAGTTTCAGTGGTTCTATGTTACGTGGGTGGTTTTGGCTCATCTTCAGATGACGCGACTTTACGTTCAAAACTAATGTGAACATGTTACACGTTACGTTATATTTAAAGAAGTTGTTACTGAAATTTTAAATAAAATGTGCAATTTTTACAAGTTGCCTTAAAAAATTGTTAATATTTGTATTTATTACATTTTAGTGTTTTAGTAATTGGAGTTTCAGTGGTTTTATGATAGGAGGGTGGTTTTGGCTCACCTCCAAATGACGCGACTTTATTCTCTGGTGTGTTATTATTTGTTTGATGGAGCTTTGTATGCGGTTTTTTTGTAGCGTTGTAGGTTAGCCTCTGGAGCTTTGGTACTTAATTTCATATAATTACATTCAGTGGTTTTGTATGGGTGCGGACTGTGTTTTATATGGTGTTCGGTTCTTCTGCTGCGCAAACATGTGATTGTTATAACTGGTGTGGAATCATGGTTTTGATTTAGAGGTTGAATACCTCTGTAAATTGATCCAGAGTTTGAATGTCTCTATAAATTTTATATTGGTGCTTTAGTTGTTCAGTTGATTAGGAATTTATATAGTTATTTCCTCTGTTACACGGAACCGCTTCCATATAGTTATTTCTTCTGTTACACGGAACCGCTTCCATATAGTTATTTCTTCTGTTACACGGAACCGCTTCTTAGAGGTGGGAAACCTGTTCCAGTGGTTCCCGCGCTCCTGGAAGCTTTGGAACTGTATGGGAGAGCTGCAATGGGAGTTTGGGAAAGTTCTGGGAGCTTTGAAGACTGTTTTTTTGGGAGTTCCTTGGGTTGGGGAATACAAAACATGTAGACAAATATGTTGAACTGCCCACAAAACATGAGGCTTTGTTGAAACCTTTGTAGGAAGAAAGGCCAAATACATCCTTAACACCAATATCCTTAATTGAGAAACTAGAGCAATCTTTTGATGGGTTAAGGAAGTGTGTGACACCTCAATGTAAGGGCGATATCTGGGATGTCATGCTGATGAGTATTTATTTTTTTGTTTATGTATATGTATCGTAGAAGATGTGTGCATATTGTATGTGGCAGTCAATGCTTAATCATTAGAGTCGCTTTACTTTTTCTCATAAGAATAACTAGAGAAACATAGGTAGAATTGTTCCTTTGTATTTTAAAACAGATTGTTTCAAATATTGGTCATGTGTCAGATAACTGATAATGAACTTGACATTTTAATATTTTTATATATATATAATATATATATATATTATTATATAAGAATTTTATATATA
Organism: Pinus taeda; assembly: GCA_000404065.3. Lineage (NCBI taxonomy): Eukaryota > Viridiplantae > Streptophyta > Pinopsida > Pinales > Pinaceae > Pinus > Pinus taeda. The sequence goes on from APFE030219812.1 coordinate 54,493, forward strand.
AGAAGTTGTATATTTAAATTGATTTCAATTTTGATATTTTGATTTAATATTAATTTTGATTATTATATATTATATATTTTATATTTTTAAATTTTTATTATAAAATATTACCGTTCCGATTAGACGTTTCTTGTAAATTTTAGTGAAACATTTATAGCCTATCCTACACACCCTATCCCAGTTCCCAAGTTTCTACATTCCAGGAAACTCATGCAAAATAGGTTATTTCTCATATACTACTCAGGCTATTTTATATTTAAAAAAAAAATTATAATTTATTGATTTAATTATATAAAAATTTTTTTAAAAATACTCATTCTTCAAATCTTAAATAAAACAAAAAAAGATAAAAAACAAATTAAACATATGTTGGTTAGTGTCATTTTATTATAATTTATGTGATTTAATTATGTAAAATGTTTTTTAAAATTACCCATTATTCAAATCTATAAAAAAAAAAAAAACATAAAAAATTAATTCAACATATGTGGTTTGGTGTCATTTTAATTGAAAATATGTGGGTTGGACACCTTTTTCCTAGGCAACAATGCCTTTTTAGATAAATAATCTTCTCTTTATTAAAAAAATCTGTTTGGGTTTGAATTGATTGATATCAAGTGATTAGACGCATTCAAAAGGGAATCGTGACAGTTTAATTAAATAAAGAGTTATGTGGTTTAATGTTTAATTAAATTGAAAATATTAGGAAATATTTTAAAAATAATGTTTCTCTTTTTAGTGGTCTTTGGTAAAAGAAAAATTGTATTATTAATTAATTAGTATAAATTGTATTATTAATTAATTAGTATAGATTTACATTTTGGATTTACCACGATTAAGAAGGATTATATCTCTTGAAATTTTTGGTGTAAAATTTGAAGAGAAATTTGGACTCCAAGATATTGGATTCTTCTCGGTTTTTATATCTAGGTTTTTATTAGATATAGAGTTAAGATAAAACCATATTTATTTTAAACACCAAATTAATAAATATTTTAACTATAATTTTTTTTGTTTTGGCTTATTTGTATAGTTTATAAAATTATTTTTGTTACATATATCTATATGTGTGAGAGAGATTATTTTGATTTATATATTTACATTAAATATTTTTGGTTATTAATATTTTAAATATTATATATAAATTCCTTATTATAAATGGAATAATTTCCATATCTCTTTATAATGAAAAATGAAAAAATAAGAATTTTTTTATTTTAAATGATTTTTTTTCTCTATATAAATTTGATTACAAATTTATGTATTTATAAGTGATGGTAAAATATTATTTTTCTTATTAATATATATTTTTTGTAAATGTTACATGTCAACTAAACATAAAGAAAGAATTATAAACATGTCATTTGTGACGAATTATATATTTCCCTCGTATTAAAAAGAAATTTGACTGTGAATATTTGAAACATTTTCCATAGAAATCACATTGGAAAAGTTTGATCGATGCGTTTCGAACCACCAATCTGTGTGGTTCATCGTCACTATAAGGTGAAGAATCATATCATGGCAAAGAATCTGTGTGGGTCATCATCACGATAAGGTGAAGAATCAGATCATAGAGGAAGACAAATCATTCTAACAGCTATAATGAAATAGCTATATTTAACTGGATAAGAAAAAGAAGAATAACTAATTTAATCTTAATTTAAATAATGAATTAAATTGGTATATAAATAAAAATATATTATTTAAAATCCTTGAGATTAAAATTAGTATATGTATAAATTAATTAGATAAATTATTAAAATAGTGTAAATATTTCATTACAAAAAACACATAATTCTAAATCAAAAGAAAAAATATTATTTTTAGATTAATAAAATTATAAAATAAAATTATCAAATAAAAATTAATTTAATTTAAATATAAAGTTAACAATAAATGAACTATTAATATTATTTTTTAAACTAATTTTAAATTGATTAAAATAGATCTAATCTATTTTAGTGTTATTTTATATTTATATTATTATATTTATATTATAATATATTTAATAATATAAAGTTTGAAAATTATGATAGAGAAGTATATTTTATATATAATATATTATATATATATATTATCTATATATTATTATAATATATATATATATATATATATATATATTAGATATAGATGATATATATATTTATTTTTCATAAATTGAGGTTAGGCATAGTTATTAAAACAATCGAAACATTCCCCGGATGTGGGTGTTGGCATGCCACATAGGAATGGGCCACATGTCCTGCATGTGCCGCCCCGTGCTCGCATTTAAGGTTGATGGAGTTAGCCGTCAAAGGGCTAATCCTCTGTAGTCCAAGCCCTGGGCATTCAATGCCAAGCACTATGAATCAATGGCGCTGCAGATCGCAGTTATGGTTCGCACCCACCGAGGGAATGAGAAAGGTTTTCAAGGCACAGCTGAGCAAAGGCGCGCCCATTGTAATGGTGAATTTGGTGAGATTCAGACGCAGGGGAATTCCACGAGGGTGCAGACGCAAAGGTGGGCGGTTATATTGCCACTTCGACCCGCCTTCTTGGCTCTTCGAGGCTCCAATTCAGGTTCTGGTCTCAGGTGTAAGCGGCAAACCAGGGGCAACAAGGGCAATTTGGTTTCGAAGAAGGACTTTCTTCCCTCAGGCTATAGTTTCTCAGAGATTGCTGCGATTGGGAGAAAGTGGTGGCGAATTCCATCTGGTTGCTGGCCTCAAAATTCAACGCAGGCTCTCAGGGGAAACGGAAGTGGGTCCATGGCGAGATTACGGGAGCGCCAACCTTGCAGAAGGGGCACTAGGCAAGGCTCATCCTCTCGCCCTCAGGCAGCGAATGAGCATCACCACTGTCGCTGCTGTTATTGCTACAGGCGGGCAAGGGCTCGACCTCTCCAAACTGGGCAATTCACGGAGGTGGGCAGCTCAAGCGAAGGAGAGCCAGCTCTTCCAGCATTTGGCTCGGTTGTGTTCACCCTGGGCAGCTCCAAGAGCAATGAAGGTATTAATGCTCATATTTCAGTTCTCTTCACTTCAGCTCCGGAAGGAAATGACAGTGGGGCGCCTCCAGGAACGGGGGAACCACCCACAGAGGGCATGGGCAAGGAGAGCCCAGTCCTGCAACCACCAATTGAGGTGGCCACCTAAGGGAAGGAGATTATGCATGCCCCCTCGCATCCCCAGGAGTAGGGACCTCAAGACACAGCAAGGGATAAGTGGCCTGCAATGTGGGAAGGAATCCTTGAGGGTCTGGGATGGTGCACCATTGTGGAAGAAAAAGGTCCTGGCGACGAAGGTCTCGGCGGCGATGGTCTTGGCGACAAAGGTCTCGGCGACGACTGAACCTCTGACGCGCGAACCAGCTCCTACCTTTCTCTCTCTGCTCGCGTCCATGATAAAGGTCACTATGTTTGTTCGCTTGCAATTTTTCATTTTGTCATGGCTCTGTCGAACAGTCTGTCCAATTTGTTTACTATCAGTCTGTCTAGTTTATGGCGACTTACAGTCGGGTTTTGAAGGGAGCCCCTGCGTGGGCCGTCATGCTTTGTTGAACATCAAGTAGAATTGGCCTCGGCCTCAGTCAGTTTCTGGGGGAATTTAGGTAGTTTTTTCGGTGCTGCCCCTGCGAGGGAGCTTTTTGTGTCAATGTCAAGATACCCAAAGTGTCACTGGTGGCCATGGAAGTATTGTTTTACTGCATGTAATATTTTCCTGTAAATATAATATAATAGAATAGCTAGTTTTACCGAGAAAAAAAAAACAATCGAAACATTATTTTTAAAGAAATTAACTAAAAATAACTTTTAAAATGGAAGGGGAACTAGAAAAATGAATTAAGATTAAAAAATATAAAATAAAGAAAGATAATGCAAACAAAAGAGGATTAATAGACCCCGGGGAGGAATCAAAAGAAACCAGAAACAAGGAGATAAAAAATAAGAAAACAGAAATCACGAAGGAGAAAACTAAGAGGAAAGGGAAGGAATCCAACAACTACTAATTTTCCATAAGTAATCCCTATTAAGATTATTTGACCTCCTCTCAATTTCAATAGCTTCCCTAAACTTACGGTGATGAAAATGAGAAATATTCGCAATAACCTTAGTCTCGTCAATGCATATATGATGTTTGGTCTTCTTTGCATGCTTCGCTAAAGGTGAAGCACTGCTAAAGATGAAGCACTGGTCCGTGTCATCCTTAATCCTCTTATTAATAGATAGGCCAATTTCACCAATGTATGAGGTTCCACAAGAACACAGGATGACATAAACACCTTTCATTTCTATTGGGTCCAACTCGGTCTTTAACATATTTTAAGGAACTTCTAATGGTGTTGAGAGGTCTAAAGGTTGAGGGAACATTATGCTTCTTCAAGATTCTCGCAATCTTATTTGTCTTCCCTTGGATAAAGGGGAGGTGAACCCATTACGATAACTAGGGTCTTTCTTAATCTTAGGACCTTTGCTAGCTTTGAGGAAAGCTCTGAGACTTTGTTGCCTACTATATCCATTATTAATAAAAACATTAAGGAGATGAGATTTCTCTTTAGAAAGGTGGCCTTCATGAGAAATCCTCAATGCACGAAGCTAACGTGTTGGGAACTCCTATCTTCTGAGCAGGAAAATGATGAGACTTGACATGAAGATACTGCTCAATATGAGCTTTGTTCTGAAACTCCTGATGGGAGAAAGAGCCATCACCTGATGGGAGAAGTAACCATCATCATTCCCTGAAATGAGGACATCAAAGAAAAGTAGGCAATCATTGATTTCCTGCTCCGTTGATTTGTTTTAGTTTCAATTACTTTCTCTTTATATAAAGTTTGATGTAAAATTAAAATAGAAATTAAAATATTTTCTTTATGGTTAACATTTTTTTTAATTATTATTATTTTTTAATTAGTCAGTATAAGTAATATTTTATTA